>JASTWP010001043.1:0-93523 GCA_030770255.1 Temnothorax ravouxi
ACTATTCGGACTATCATAATTCGGATAGAACATTGGAACACTTCACTTTTATACTCATCATCTGATAATTATAGCTATCATAGTCTTCTTATTACTCAATCAACAATTTATTGATTCAAAAAAGTACATCTTTTTTTTTATTTTCGTATTGATATTCAGAAGGGCTTCTTCTAGACTTATATAAAAGAATCCTCGGCCTAAGTCGATTCTTCGATATTTTCTTAATTAATTAAATAATAAAATCAATGATGGCTCAGAATCGCTTACAGTGTTACGTTTGTGGTCATGCATTCGGTCATCGACAGATGGCTCGTATTGATGGCGAGGAAAATGCACACAAACGAGAAATCGCTATCACTAGACGTGATGCATTAGGACAAAATCCTCTCGATATCACAGACCAGAACACGATTGTGTTTGAATTGCAATCGTTTGATCATAGCGGAAATAACCGCCCTTGAACGTGATCCTTACTGCTTTAAACTTAATGTTTTAAGACAACTCGAAATAGAACTTGTTTATTTTGTAATGCTGCAGTTAATCTGCACAGATTACCCATCGCATGTAGGGTCGATGTATTTGTTAAAGAAATATTTATATTTCAGAAATAACCAAGTCTTGTACACAGCATTTGGATGATCGAGGATTCATTCTACCATTGCTTTTACCTGTTTTTGCAGTTTGTCAATAGACCATATTCAATAAAAGGAGATCAGATGCAATTGTTTTTAGATGAACTTCGAAATGCTGTGAACAATACGAGAGTTTATCAAAATGAGAATGATTTCGAAGATGATGCGTTCCAATGCATCATCCTATTACAAAGGAACAGTTCCAGGATTTATTCACATACTGTGTTCCTGTTCATTCAGCAGGTCATAACAGAAATATAACAAAAAAAGATCTCATGACATTCTTATGTAAGCTACGACAAGGTTTATCAGATGACTTCTTAAAAGTAATCTTTCATTATAAAAGCAGACAAAATGTGAGCTTAGCTGTCGCTACTGTGCGAATCTCTCTAATGCAACGATTCGTTCCATCAAATATTGGATTCGCTGCGATAACTAGAGAAGATTATATAGCGAGACATTGTACAGACTTTTCAAATGAATTATATAATCCACAGCCAGAAAACCGAAAGGCGCTAGCTTACATTGATGGTTCCTATTTACGAATTCAAAAAAGTTCAAACTTTCGCACGTTACGACAATCTTACTCTCTACATAAAGGTTATCATTTACTCAAACCTGCCTTGGTTGTTGCCCCCGATGGTTATATATTAACTATTCATGGACCATATTTTTCAGATGCGAGCAATAACGATGCTCAAATGCTTCGAAATGAATTCGAACAAGATATGCAAGGAATGAGAGAATGGTTTCAAAATGGGGACATTTTCATAGTAGATCGAGGTTACAGAGATGCGATACCACTGCTTGAAGCTATGGGAATCACACATAGGATGCCTTGTCTTCTTGAACGAGGTCAACGTCAGTTTACTACGGAACAAGCTAATGAAAATCGAATAATAACAAAGACAAGGTGGGTGGTCGAAGCTCGTAACGGACATTTAAAATCAATTTTTAAGTTTTTTGCTAACGTTATTCAAATAACCCACACAAAAAATCTTGGGATTTTTTACGAATTGCTGGTGCTATTATTAATAAATACCACCCGCCTATTCGTATGGAAGAAGCGAATGCAGAGTTAGCAAGAGAACTTTTACAAAAATCAAGGCAAGTAAATGTTGTACAACAGCGTGTAGATGCAGAAAATCTAAGAGTTTTGAGAGCTAACTGGAATCGTCTCAATCACCAGCATGTCCGTAACTTCCCCTGCTTACCTTAGACTATTTACGAGAATTGACAGTTGGCACTTATCAAGTGAATTTAGCTCCGTCTTACGTTCAAGATAAACTCCAACGAGATGAGCAGGAAGAGTTGCAAATCGATGTTCACTTTGATAAGCCATTATTGATTAGGGTTAGAGTATATTCGCGTTACCGTAATGCAACTAAACACCAACTCTGGATTTCGTATAATGAAATGGAGGATGATAATATTGATAATGATAACGATGACGTAAAACCAATAACAGGTTTACTATTGTACATGTCAAGCAGGTGCTCGAACACTGGGGACATGTGCGCATGTTGCAAGTGTTCTTTGGTTTTTGGGGTACGCACGACACCAACAGCGTATTAAATATCCTTCAACACAACTATTGCAATCTGTTCAAGATGCTGCCCATAGACCTCATCAGCAAGACCCTAACCATGGCATGGAATAAAGAATGGATAAAACATCTCATAATAGAAGATATAAGTAACGATCTATTAAGCGCGCACGTTTAAGCGCGCTTAATAGGTCGCGCGTACACACACACACACACACACACACACACACACACACACACACACACACACACACACACACGCACGCACGCACGCACGCACGCACGCACGCACGCACACACACACGCACGCACGCACGCACGCACGCACGCACGCACGCACGCACACAAAGGGACCAGTATGCTCGCCACCTCCTCGTGGTTGGTCCTGGATGGCGCTAAGAGCGGGCACTAATTGTGCGCTTATAGGTTATAAACAGTAGCTGATTTTCAAAATCAGTGTGCTTGTCAATTCAATAATACCGTCGCATACACATCTGCGCTCACATGTTTACAGTTAACGCGTATATTACGATCGTAAACCCGATTTCGTATATTCACTTGATTACATGCAAAAAAGCTAAAAATCGAACTTTTGAAGCACAGTATCTCGAAAACCATTGATTTTTGGACCTTATGTCCATTAAGACTTTTGATCAGGAGGTCATAAAGAATAACATACTACAGTTTCAGCAAATTTAGCCGGGAACCAAATTCCCCTCATTTGGGTGCGGGGTCCTTTGCTGGTTCGCACTTTATTTTAAATGTTTCTGCACCAGTAGACGAAATTGTTGCTGGAGGCTCCATATACGGTTTCTCGCCTAGAAGACTTTCCATCACCTAAACAGTTCATATAATATCATAAGCTTGTGTAACGCGATGTCTACAATCAGAATTTAAGGCGTAAGACGTAAGAAATTGACCAATCACAATCGTATATGAGAAGAATAAACAACTGTGATTGTCAATTTATGATCAAAAGTGTAAAGCAAAGAAAACAGACTTTTGCACAACGCATAATGCACAACGCAAGTAAATAAACCAATTAAGCGGGGAGCACACACTTCTGCACAACGCATAATGCGTAAGCATAAGAAAATTGATTGGTCCATACACATGTGCATAAGGAAATAGACCAATCAGTTTTCTTATGCTTACGTATTATGCGTTATGCAAAAGTCTGTGTTCCCCGCTTTAAATTTCTTCATTTCCATCGTGGAGATAGAAATAAAAAATACTGATTAGTTTATATCCTTATGTGTTATGCTTTGTGCGGAAGTCTGTGCTCCCCGCTTATATATCCTTATATATATATATATCAAATGTCTGTCTAGAAAAGTAAATGAGATTGAGCGGATACGAACAAACGTAAATATTCTCATTTAAATCCTATAAAATATAATTTATTAGAATATTAATACGGAGCGGATAAGTATAAATTAATCTTTACAATTATCGTAAAAGTATTGAATAACCAATGTAGTACTTCCAACTTACCACGTTCAGCTTTGATAGCATCACTTTTACTAACTGTTAACGTATATGTCACTTGAGACAGAGGATCATGCAAACTGATTTGTGTATAATCCATTTTTCCAATTATATGTGTATATCAGTGTATATATAGTTTTGCAAACGTTAACGTTTCAGACTCCAAAATCTGAAACAAACGCTTGTGTTAATGCATATTGAATAATACCACTATCAAAAGAAAAACAGCTTCTATATAAAACTTTTATGTCCGTTTCTACCAATGTAGATTAACTTTAAAGAAGAATAGAACGATTTACAATTACACGTAGAAAACACATCCTTGTAATTCGCAATAGTGCAATATTCGTTTACTTACAATAAACGATAAACATCCAAGTATTGCAGCAAGTATCCAAGTATTGCTGTTAAGGATTTAACTGTGTGAAACCTAAAAAAGAATGGAACGATGTACTATTATCACGTAGAAAACACATTCTTATAATTCACAACAGTGCAATAATATTCACTTTACTTACCTATCACTAGGGATTAACAATAAGTATCAGGTTAGCTAGGTTACAGGTAATAAAGGAACAGGCTCGTGAAACTCGTGGATTAAATCTCAGTTCACAACAATAAGCATCAGGTATTACAGGTAATAAAGCAACAGGCTGATGAAACTCGTGGATTAAATCTCAGTTCAACTTACATTTTATCTTTTTCCAATTCGAACTAGAAAAAGATAAAAAGTAAATTGAACGGATGCTATTAAAGTTAATCTACGTTGGGGAAAATTGATATTAGATTTAACTGTAAATGTGAAATAAGAATTAATTGAATAAAATATTCGTACGAGATACAGCTACTGTTATCCAACTAACCTTTTTGTCGTAATAATCCAAATGGCGAACGCTACCGTTGCTGTTCGCGGAGTTCGCAAACGCTTCCAAACGCTAACGCTACCCTGTACCCATGCACTACCTCGGAAGCATGGTGTAAAGAAACAAGGTGAAGCATTGCGCATATGGCGGTCGCACGATAAAATTAACCAATGAAATTTGGGTCCACGTACACGCGCGAAATTCAAATAGGAAATAATCACGTGATCAATGTCACCGATGAGATACCTCGTCGGTGGCAATGTATGTTTATAATTAAGATTGTAAAAGAAAAATGTAAAAATTTTTTAAACTATGTACAAAAATATTAATATATTGTATATAAAATTTCAAAAAAATATAAATAATAAATATTTTATCTCTTATGTCATCTCATAAAATAAATTACAAGGTATTTTTTCAAAAGGTATATGTATATGTGTTACTAAAAGTAAAAGTATAATATATAAACAGAGTATGTAACATGTAACAGAACAATGGAATAATACAATTTGTAGTATAAAAATGCTGTTATTTTTATTTCTCACTACATTTTACATTCTATCTTATACAGTACTTTGTACAAAAATATATATATTATCTTATATAAGTGGGATTTTTTTTATTAGATATTTTAGATATTTTTTTGCTTTTTTTCTTTAAAATATTATTTTCTACAATTTCTTTATTTAGTTTTCGCAATCGTATATATGTACGAGTACGTACAAGACAAGCAATGACTGCTCTAGGAAAGTTATTATTAGTTTTTGTACAAATAATATTAATTAATTTATCAAAAATCCCTGGTTCTTTATTTAAAAAATTACCATGAAATTTTTCGAATTCGGAATTCATAATATTTGCTGCTGCTTGTAATTCGGTAGTGGGATACATTAAATTTCCTCTACATTTAAAAGAAACCCAATCGTCTGAAATTGCTGGAAGTGTTTTTGTAGGGACACCTAAATTATTATAAGTGTTACGGAATCTATGTGCTACATATCCAGCAACATACAATAAAGCATTTTTTTCTATAATTTCGGTGCCTATGTTTTGTTCAATGGCTTCAAGTAATTCTAATTCTTCTAAAGTTGGGGTATAACAGCTTAAATCAATTGCTGAAAAAATTATAAGACAAGACAATTATGGAAAAAATTAGAAACATGGATATAAATAAATTATATCACATTATTCAATAAGAAATAGCAAATTGAATATATTTTGAATATATTATGATCCATACAGTATTGATAGATAAACTTAATGACAATCTTAAATACAAGATCAGACTATAAATATCGATGTATAAATATAGGCTTTAACATTGATGTATATAAAACCGGCGGCACACGATGCTTATTTCATGTTACATTATTTGCTGGATTTCCTTGCTGCTGTGTGGGCAGTTGTCGTAGCAATGCTGCTAGCTGTGTTGTTAACTTGTCTTTACATGGTGCGGTCTTTCGTACAGGCTGAGTAGCTGGACCTTAATTTTTCAAATAAAAACAAAAACATACCGTGTGCCGCTAGTTAAATGCATGTCGATTAAATTACTATTTCTCACTAAATAAGCTGGACAGGACGAATTTCTAAAAAAAAATTTTATTTGCTGTATTAAAAAATAATTAATAAAAAAATTAATATTCGTACTAGTAGTCATACGTTATAGAAAGAAAAATGATAAAATAATTTAAAATAAGAAAAATTTACAAAAAATCTCATTCAAATAATTTAAAAAAAGATAAATTTCAGAAAAACAAATAAAAAAAATTTTTTTACGAAAACAAAGCTTCCTTTATGAGGAAGCAAAAAAGATAAATTTTATAATATAGAATATATACATACGCTAATACTAGATATTTTATGTATTTTTTTCTATTAATAGATTAAAATGCACGCACACACTGCATATATATACCTATATATATATATATATATATTTTTTTTTTTAAACTTTTTACGTTACCTTCATTGTTTTCAACTTCTTGTATATCGATATCCATTGCCTCTTCCTCAATGTTATTAAAAAATCTTTCTGTATTTATAAAGCCTTTCTCTTCAATAACTATTGATTTTTCTTTTGGTATGGAATGCAAATTTGTTGCTTGACTATGAACATTGTTATGTGCTTCATCAATTTCTGTGAGAATAGTAGAATCATCTCCTATAGTATTTGCACCTAAAGTGACATACTCCGAGTGTTTACCTAATATATACCATCTCAATCTATATTTTAATTGCACAGGTGTAGGATGATCATATCCTGCACCCATCATTCTTAAGTATGAAAATAAATTTTCTAGGACATCTTGGTTCAGTCTTCTTGTTAATACATATTTTATTGGAAATTCTTCAGATGAATATTTTTGTAGAATATATGGAAACATTTCAACTAATGATTTGTTACACACTAAAATTCCCTTTTGAAACTGCAATAATGTTGATCTACGTCCCACTCGCATTTCCAGAATAAATTCGTTCATATTAGCAATTTTTATTTTGTTCATCTATATTAATACCATATGCATGTGAGCTAGTACAATGCCCAAATTTAAAGTTGCTATTAAAAATGTCAAACCAGTCATTAAATAACTTAAGTATGTCAGCAGTTTGTTTCCATTGTGGAGAAGTAAGTAGATCCTTTTCTCCGCACCAACGTATTGCTAATGCATTAGTATTTGAGAAAACTTGTGCAGCCATTTTAACGTTTTGTCTCTGTGCTCCTTTTATATCTAAATGTGCTCTACTTAATTTGTGAGCTATTTTTAAATCTCCTGAATTTAATCTCAATATTTCTTCTAAGCATGTCTTGTCAACATCAATTCCTTTCGTTTTAAAGCCGGAGTCCAAAAAGTTATTCCTGGCCAATTTTATTAAGTGAGGAACGTCAGCGTAAAAAAATATTTTTAATGAACTATTACTTGGATGTATAATATAATTTTGTTTCACAATGGTTTCTTGTACATTCTTTTTCGGAGTATCTGTGCTAACATTTATTCCAATATTAAGATCATTCCACAGTTTCATGTTCGCTGGCCCCATATCACTTATCACAGCCAAAACAATATAATTAATTTCATAAAGTCTATTTATTATTGTTAGCAATGTATCTGCAGACATAGGTTTATCAAACTCATAATATATAGGCTGTTTCCATTTACAAAACAAACCTCGGGCCAAGACAAACTGACATGTCTTATGAGATCCATAAATCCTCTGTTCCTTCCGTTCTATTTCAATTTTATTTGAAACGTATACTTCGTCGAAAGTTAGCACCGTCAATCTTTCGTGTAAACTAAAGCTCTGTCCTTTATCATTCATAATTTGAAGCACATCTGTCAAAATTCCAGGTGGAATACGAAATGAAGCACACCAGTTACGTAGGGTTGTTTCACAAGGTAATGGCATTTTCTTTGTATTACGTAAATATCGATAAGCTTTTGGACTCAAGGACCGTAAAGCAATAGCTGATACTATATCTGCAGACGACCATCTAATGCGAGTGTTTGTTTTTTGTGACATCAACATTTTTATTTGACCAGAAGTAAAAACTTTGCGTAACGCATGTAAAGGTATTACATCTTCCTCTTGTTTATCTATTACTATATTTGTGTTAAAAGTTCAGATTTTTTTTCTACATCTTTCTGTAAGTTTTCCACCTGTTGACTTAATTTTATATTATTTTCAATAAGTTTATATTTCTCCTTCAGTATTTGATTTTTTTCTTTAATTAACATTTCCTTTTCTTTCTTTTCTTTTTCTAATAAATCCATTAATATTGATACATTTTGTTCGGTACATGTTTTATCCCTGTAAAATGTATCTATTTATATTTTAAGAATATTATTACAGTATTTATATTTTAAGAATATTATTACATTGGTCGCACGAAAAATTTTTCGAGCATGTTCATTGGTCACAAATTAGAAAATTTCTAGATTCGAAATTTTTTCTATTTTGCAACCAATCAATATGCTAAAAAATGTTGTCGTACAACAAATGTAATATTACTCTAACGTTAAGTTCTTATATAGGTTTAAAAATATAAAAATATGTATATTAATTGTATAATACCTTGTGTCTGTTTCTTGTTCTGTTATCATATCTAATTCACAGGTATCGTTTTTTGAGCCTCTTTGTTGTGTATTTTGTTTTTCTGTAATTATATCTGTGACGTTTTGTACCTTTTCATGTATGTGCTGCTGTTCTTCAGCATATTTTAAAAGTTGTACATATGTCGGTACACCTGTCTTTACTCTGAAATAAATTTATATTGTAAGCTCAGAGGGTCGATTGTGTATCGCACAACTCTGTGAAAATTACAAAAGTGAGCAAATTTACTAGAATATTAATAATTTCATTGGTCAGCGTTAAGTGAATTTGTTCATTTTTGTACTTTTCACCAAGTTAATATTATTATACACATACAAAATCCATAAAACCTATGTTTCAAAAATCTATCTATATAACAAAATATATTTTCCTTTTTAATAAAATGTTCTTACATCATGGATTTTACTTTTATAACTCCTGTTTCTTTCATTGTTACATTTAATAATTGGCTCGGCACTGCATCCTTTTTTAGACGACGTATCTCTTTGGCCAATTTTTTTGTTCGTGGCTTTGTCCACTTCATCTCGAAACAATTTTCTTCGAAATGAAGATTGCATATTCTTGCTTTAATTTCAATAAATAACACATGTATTAAATTATAATAATCTCTCTCTCTCTCTCTCTCTCTCTCGTGTGTGTGTGTGTGTGTGTGTGTGTGTGTGTGTGTGTGTGTGTGTGTGTGTGTGTGTGGGCGTGTGTATGTACACTTACCAGAGTCAATTTTGATATTAACTTCATTTCTTTTACAAGCTTCAAGCCATTGCTTGCGAATAACTTCTTCTTTCGGAAAACGGAATAATTTAATATTCTTTGCGCGTGCATTCTCTGTGCGGCTGTTACAGCCTTTTATGTAACACGCTGGCATTTCTGCAAAAAAACATTGTACAGATTATACAATACTATACTATATTAAACGCTGCATTACATTACAATAAATTACAATAACTCACCTCAATCTAAAAGCTAAATAAGTAAGATTTTAACAGGTTATAATACACGTTTACGTGAGCCTTCGTCGCCATATTGTTTCAATGCTTTGGACCCAATTTTGATTGGTCAATTCATGGACGACTGCGCATCACAGGGAATGCTTCACCTTCTTTTTTACATCATGCTCGGAAGGAAGAGCGTTGGTAGCGAGCAGTTATGACGTATAACACTACGAGTAATGACGTCACGACAGCGTTTGGTAGCGCTATCATACAGCTCCACGAACAGCCAGTAGCGCTAGGTAGCGCTAATAGCGTCTCCCCGAACGCACCCTATATCTAAACGGAAAGAAATAGAGAGTTCGGGCTGGATTTATAATAAATGGGACTTTTTAAGCTTTAAAATGAGATGTCAATGATTACTCTACGATTATTAGTGCTAAACGTTCAAAGTGTGACATATATATTTTCGTTACATCGTTACATCCGTGGATACCCCCCATACCGCGGAGAAAGACGTAGTTCTACGTCAAAACCAGGGTGAAATAAACATGGCGATACGCGATAAAGTAATACGTCATGCGACAAAATAAAATATTTGAAGATATTATAATTCCTAGAAATAAAAGAGAGTTCGACGATAAAAAAAATCAAATATACACACAGAAAAATAATTATTCTACAGTCAAGAAAAGCACTTTACTTATTTTATTTTACTTCTCAAGAATATTGTTTTGAGTAAATGTAATTCTTACAATGACTTTATGGTATATATTTGCGGATTAAGTAAATGGTAAGCTTGTTTATATCCGCAAATATACCATATAAAGTCATTGTAAAAGAATTATATTTACTCAAAACAATATTCTTGACATGTGTCAAAATATTTGAAAACTATTAGTAATAAAATACTCTTGGTTAAAAAAAAACTTACTTAAACGAAGAAAAATAAAATAAGTAAGTGCTTTTCTTGGCTGTAGAATAATTATTTTTCTGTGTACAAAAATATATTTAATCTTATAAAGGAAACGGTCGGAAGTATCCCTCACCGATTTTTATGGGCTTTAGATATGTTGTAGACTGTAGAGTATAAAAAAATAATTGGACTTATTGCATGATTATACTTCCATGATTATATGTATAGGGTATTTCCGGACATTTGCAACAAGCTTAAAGGGGTGCTAGACACTTCTGACCGTTCCCTGTTAGTAATCAAAATGTGACAAAGAGTGTTATAATAAATGTAAGATTAGACTGTACAGCATTTCGTTGAAAAAGAGGAAGATAAAGAAATCATCACTGGATTGGAGAGAGATACTTTTCTTCTCATGGTATATATTATATTACATCTGACACGTAAATACAATGGCAGTTTTAGCGTGAGTAAATAACAATAGTATACTCGACGAAGGAGAGAAACGTTTTCTCGAGAGATAAACAAACGAGGAAACGACCGTCTAATCAGAAAACGCTTGTACTGTGCACGTGAAAGCTATCCAATTAATATGGGTCCATTATTCACTAGATCGCGATCTAAACAATTTGTACCAATCCTTTGTGTTTTTCTTTTTACTGCAATCTGAACTCTTCTAAAAATACATATATATTTGTAGTAATCAATTAAAAATATTATAATTATAGGATTATATAATTAGGATGATTACTAATACGCTACATTTTTCGGACTTTTAAAAGATAGGCTCAAGTGAAGCAATTGGATGATAAATAAGTTTCCGATAATAGGAATGATAGCTCTAATTTTGTAACCGCAGTTAAATAAATATCAGTTTTCAATATTTTTACGATAAGTGATAGTTCTATACATTATCGATAAAACTTTGTTTGGTCAATTCAGTTACTTCACTTCATTGAAGATTATTCTAAATTACGGAAATCGTTTTATAAAAGAAATAATATTAATATAATGAATATTCCATATCTTTCTTCTTCTCCCTTATCCTCTCGCCCTTTCTATCTCTATCTACATTTGCTCTTAATTTTACTTTTATCTTATCTCTAATTCTATTATTTTAATTCTCGTTCCCAAATTTTTCGTAGTCGCTCTTCAAACAAGAGTTTTGCTCAGGCATATCAACAACATCATGGTCGCGATCTCTGTCTTTACAGAACCGGCAGAATTTCCGATCCTGGGCGTCAAGCTCATCGTGTGATCTCTGTGATCAATGTGATTATTGTGATCCATGTGATCTATGTGATCTCTGTGATCGTAAATCGACGTCGTGGAGTAAGGCGTAAACGATGTCGATCCGCAAACCGTACCCATGATGAGTTCCTGGGTCGACCCCATAAGTATCCTAAAGTTATAATCGTGCAGGTCCAACTGCGAGTACATGAAGACGGGCAGTCTGTCGGAGAGGATCCACAAGTTGCCATTTCGATCGACCTGTCGAGGTAAAAACAAGATGCGATATGACAATCAGAAATTAATAATAAAACGAAAAACATAAGGAAATAAATCATATTAATAAAATTAAAGTGTTTTATCAAAGACATCAATGCTTTATTTATTCATAATTTCACGAGTGATAAAAACACGAGAAGCATGAAAATTACGTTTGCTAAGCCATTGTTGAACTAATTAATCGCGATTTTCGGAAATAAAAATATAACGGATAATTATTTCCAGTTATAACTAGATTATGCCTTTCTACTTTTCTCTTAAAACTATCGAAATTATTTAGCGTTAATGAAAAAAATAAACGTAAAATTTTCCTATCGCGATTGCTTTGACAACTCATGATGCGTGATGACGACATATAATCCGTTAAAACTTGCGGTGTATAATAGGTAATTATAATTAATGCAATAATTTATTATTGATTGAGTAATGGGCGTCAGGCTTTGATAGATTGGCGGTTTACCTTAAGATCGTTGGGGAAAACCATGGTGACGTTATCCTGGTAAACGTAGCCCTGCTGCTGCACGGTGAATTTATTCTGCGGTCTCCAACAGGCGATGGCGTTTAGATTCGTAAGCGCGTAAAAGAGAATTCCGGTTTTCGAATCCAGGAAGCTGACGCTGCTCTGGCCGTTGGGCCCACGCGAGCCCAGCGTTTGGAATTCGTGGGACGTTTCTGTGACAAACGCGTGAAATGAGACTTTGACAAACACCTCCCGTAAAACATTCGTCCTTCGGATGACGTGTGAAATCCCAGGCTATATTTCATTTCTCTTTACTTTAAGCGATCTATTCCTTGAAATTCTTTAAATTGACCTTTAGTCCAGTCAAAATACGATTAGACCTAGAAAAAATTGCAACACAAGGTTTTATTACGTCATTGTGTTCAGAAAAATATACTGAACAACATATTCAAATTCCGCCATTTTCCGCTATCCCTAAGTATGTTTTTTATTAACAATTTATAAACAAATTCGTTTTTCTCCACAAATACGATAAATTTTAAAATTTTTGTAGAGATCAAGGTTGTAGAACAGACAAATATCTACAAAAAATGTTCTTATGAGTTTTTCGAAATATCTCATATTATTTGAGATATTTGCAATGGAAGCTCAAAATATTATAGCGCTGCGCGCTTACGGCCAACATTAGCCAGATAAATTAGCATCTGTTTCCAGGGTGGCCACAAGGAGGCTGTTGGCTCGATTGTCACCTCATTTTTTGTTTTTTTATTGTTTTTGTTTTTAATATATCTTTTTATAATCCTACACTGTTGGAAAATTTTTGTACTTTTGTGAAAAAATCTGCTGGTTAAAATTTTTGTGTTAAATAATCAACACATACATGTGTTGATTTAACATATGCCTGCTATGTTAATTGAATTTTACAAATTCAAAATGTAAAATAATTAAAATAACTTAAAAAAATATGTTAAAGTAACACAATTTGAACGTATTTATTAAATGTGTTAAAATTTACAGAAAAAGAATGTTGATTTTACTCTATAAAAAAAGTAGAAATAAAAATTTACAGAAATAGAATGTTGATTTTATCTTACAATCTCAACTTTAACATAAAAGTTATGTTAATTGTACACATAATTAACTTCAAATTACGATCAGAATTACATTTTTTTCTGTTGAAATATTTTAACATAATATCAGTGTTACCACTTAATACATCCATATTATGTTAAATTAACACAAAAATTTGAGTGGACCGTTTCGGACATGTGATTTATGTTATATTTAACACAAATTTTCCAACTGTGTACATATATATATATATACATATATATATATATATATATATATATATATATATATATATATATATATATCAAGAGACACGGTAGTGTCTCGTGCCAAGTACACGCGAAGCGAGACCGACCGTGACTCTTTTACGCGACGCGACGGGTTGCGAGTACCCGAGATGTTGAGATCTCGATAACGAGTGAACGGATCAAGTTCTAAGTAGGCTTGATCGATAGTTGGGGTCCTATATAATTTTCCGCTACGTGCCCTACGAGCGGAGATATTGCAACGCAAAGTCCAAATGTGAAAATTATTTATTAAGATACTTCCTCCTAACGTCTTATGACATATATATATATAAAAGGGGGAGGAAATGTAACTTTCACTATTTCGACGCTGGCGGCGCAGGTATCGCCAGTTTCGATATCGCGCGCGTATTTCGAACGATCTAGTAGATAAATTATTAAAGGTCGATAGACTTATCGGTCAGGAGGAAGATTTCTATTTAGCTAAATTAAGTATATATATAATATATATTGATTCTTATGAATCAAGCTTGAATTCGATGTTTAGGTATCCCAGGTTGCCGATGACGAGGTACAGATAGTGCACTTCATAGTTTTCGGTGTCTACGTGTATTAATACCTTGAATTCGACGTCCACGTGTCCCAGGTTGCCGATGACGGGATCCAGATAGTGCGCTTCATAGTTTTCGGTGTCCAGGTGTAATCGTACGTTGAATTCGATGTCTAGATGTCCCAGGTTGCCGATGACGAGGTCCACATAGTGCGCTCCGTAGTTTTCGGTGTCTACGTGTATTAATACCTTGAATTCGATGTCCACGTGTCCCAGGTTTCCGATGACGGGATCCAGATAGTGCGCTTCATAGTTTTCGGTGTCCAGGTGTAATCGTACGTTGAATTCGATGTCTAGATGTCCCAGGTTGCCGATGACGAGGTCCACATAGTGCGCTCCGTAGTTTTTGGTGTCTACGTGTATTAATACCTTGAATTCGATGTCCACGTGTCCCAGGTTTCCGATGACGGGATCCAGATAGTGCGCTTCATAGTTTTCGGTGTTCAGGTGTAATCGTACGTTGAATTTGATGTCTAGGTGTCCCAGGTTGCCGATGACGAGGTCCACATAGTGCGCTCCGTAGTTTTCGGTGTCTACGTGTATTAATACTTTGAATCCGATGTCCACGTGTCCCAGGTTGCCGATGACGGGATCCAGATAATGCGCCGTATAGTTTTCGGTATCCAGGTGTAATCGTACGTTAAATGCAATGTTTAGGTGTCCCAGGTTGCCGATAACGATGGCTAGATAGTGAGCTCCGTAGTTTTCGGTGTCTACGTGTATTAATACCTTGAATTTGATGTCTAGGTGTCCCAGGTTGCCGATGACGAGGTCCACATAGTGCGCTCTGTAGTTTTCGGTGTCTACGTGTATTAATACCTTGAAATTGATGTCCAGGTGTCCCAGATTGCTGATGACGAGGTCTAGATAGCGCGCTCCGTAGTTTTCGGTGTCTAGATGTAATAATACCTTGAATTCGATGTCTACGTGTCCCAGGTTGCCGATGACAAGTTTCACATAGTGCGCTTCGTAGTTTTTGGTGTCTAGGTGTATTAATAACTTTAAATCTGAATGTAGGACACGTAGATATCGAATTCGAGGTATTAATACACGTAGACACCGAAAACTACGGAGCGCACTATGTGGACCTCGTCATCGGCAACGTGGAACACCTAGACATCGAATTCAACGTATTATTACACCTGGACACCAAAAACTATGGAGCGCACTATCTGGAACCCGTCATCGGCAACCTGGAACACGTGGACATCAAATTCAAGGTATTAATACACGTAGACACCAAAAACTACGGAGCGCACTATGTGGACCTCGTCATCGGCAACGTGGAACACCTAGACATCGAATTCAACGTATTATTACACCTGGACACCGAAAACTATGGAGCGCACTATCTGGAACCCGTCATCGGCAACCTGGAACACGTGGACATTAAATTCAAGGTATTAATACACCTGGACACCGAAAACTATAGAGCGCACTATGTGGACCTTGTTATCGGCAACCTGGGACATCTAGACATCGAATTCAAGCTTGATTCATAAGAATCGACTTAAAAATTTTCTAGCGGCAGAATTAAAATTATGTCATGACATAATAAAAATTCGCTGAATTAAAACTTGGCACGAGACACTACCTTGATTATGTCTAGACATAATAAAAATTGGACGAATAATAGTAACCTTTCGAAAGTAGAGGTTTTAAGGGGGGAGCACACATTTCTGCACAATGCATAATGCGTAAGCATAAGAAAATTGATTGGTCCATACACATGTGCATGAGGAAATAGACCAATCAGTTTTCTTATGCTTACGCATTATGCGTTATGCAAAAGTGTGTGCTCCCCGCTTTAAGCTTAAAATTTAAATTTTATTCATTTTTAAAAAAGTTACAGCTGCTCGAATTTTGCCTATTTTTAAAGATAAATTTAGTGTTCCTTCAATTTTTGTGAGAAATGTATAATTTACTTTTACTTAAATATTATTAATTTTCATGTTTTTGTTGTTATTGCTAATTTTGTGAATAATTAAAAAATAAAAAATAAAAATGTTTTGCAGATTCTTGCTTAACACTACAAAATAGGTGATATCAGTACAAAATTACCTTTTTCAAAAAAGGTAAAAAAAAGTGCCAAGTACACGCATTCAAAAATCTAACCTAAGTGGTAGCTTTATATCTTTTTCACAAAATTATATTATCTAACTTAACTCAAGTGACATGTGTATTTCAAAAAAAAAGATGTGAAATTTTTAATTTCTTTTTCACAAAATTATATTACCTAAACTTAACTCAAGTGACATGTATCTAACCAAAGTGGTAGCTTTATATCTTTTTCACAAAATTATATCACCTAATTTAACTCAAGTGACATGTATTTTAAAAAAGATGTGAAATCTTTAAATTAAATTGTGCCAATTGTAAAGAGAATATGTATATTGCTTTGAAAGATAATTGTTATGTAACTACTTTAAAGAAATAAAACCCAAGTGGTATCTTCGTATTTCTATTCAAGGGTCTTCTTCTTCTAAACCCAAGTGATAATAGCTTCTTAATTCTCTTTAACAAATTTTTAATATTACAAAGAATCATTTTAATTACAAAGAATTAAAGAAGTAACAGTACAAAATAAAAATATTTAATTAAAACAAAATAAATAAATTTTTCTTGTAAAAAAACTTGGCGCTGCTTTTTTACTCCTGTCGCATTCTTCCCTAAATTATGTTTATTGTTTTTTATTCAATCAAAAATCTTAGTACTAATGTTTAAATTTTAATGTTTAAATTTCAAAATCTAGCAGCGCCAAGTTTTTTTACAAGAAAAATTTATTTATTTTGTTTTAATTAAATATTTTTATTTTGTACTGTTACTTCTTTAATTCTTTGTAATTAAAATGATTCTTTGTAATATTAAAAATTTGTTAAAGAGAATTAAGAAGCTATTATCACTTGGGTTTAGAAGAAGAAGACCCTTGAATGGAAATACGAAGATACCACTTGGGTTTTATTTCTTTAAAGTAGTTAAATAACAATTATCTTTCAAAGCAATATACATATTCTCTTTACAATTGGCACAATTTAATTTAAAGATTTCACATCTTTTTTAAAATACATGTCACTTGAGTTAAATTAGGTAATATAATTTTGTGAAAAAGATATAAAGCTACCACTTTGGTTAGATACATGTCACTTGAGTTAAGTTAGGTAATATAATTTTGTGAAAAAGAAATTAAAAATTTCACATCTTTTTTTTTAAAATACATGTCACTTGAGTTAAGTTAGATAATATAATTTTGTGAAAAAGATATGAAGCTACCACTTAGGTTAGATTTTTGAATGCGTGTACTTGGCACTTTTTTTTACCTTTTTTGAAAAAGTATAATATGTCGGCATATATGTGTATACATATATGTGTATACATAGACACATATACTAGTATCGACAACCAATTCAAGTTCCTTGTAGAATCTAGAGAATTAGCAGCGACCGGTAGAGACTGCCATGTGCTTGTTAGAACTCTCCGCTCCGCTCCGAGCGTAGCCTAGTAGCTCTTGTTGCAAATATCTCAAATAATATAAGATATTTCAAAAAATTCATAAGAACATTTTTTGTAGATATTTGTCTGTTCTACAACTTTGATCTCTACAAAAATTTCAAAATTCATCGTATTTGTGGAGAAAAACGAATTTGTTTATAAATTGTTAATAAAAAACATACTTAGGAATAGCGGAAAATGGCGGTATTTAAATATGTTGTTTAGTATATTTTTCTGAACACAATAACGTAATAAAACCTTGTGTTGCAATTTTTTCTAGGTACCCCCACTTTTTTCCGTATTTTGTTGGAAGGTCGAGACGATAATTTCCGAATAATAGGAAATTATAGTCATTTCTTTAGTTACTTACTCAAATAATACAATTATATTTTCTCCCTAGACTTAATTAAATTCCAGCAAATTTTAGGAATTTAATTTTAATAACTTTAAAACTGATTGTTAAAGAGATACAATGTAGAAAACGCGCCGCTTTTAAACACGTGAACATCATCTTATACTATATCTTATATTATAAATGATTTTTTTAATGTCTTTAAGATAAATCTACTAATAAATAAAAGAGCTTAGAGTCACAACAAAGTGTTTGTGTTAAAATATTATATTACAATTAAAATTTACAAATGTTTTTTATTTACAAACTTCTGTTATTAGATAATGTTTAGTGTAGTAAAAGTAATTTAATAACAAGAAATAAAGTTCACAAATACGCATAGTTCGCTCTAAGTATTCATCGCAAACCCGTAGATCATATTAAAGGCGGCAATCCTAGTCTGATCTTATATTTAAGATCGTTTTAAGTCTGGTCAAAGGCATGCTTAAGACTCCATCTAGCTACAATGAAATGACTATAGCGGGATAGTACTTATATATGAATACCGGCCTAAATAATGAGTAGACAACAAATTCAAAACCGGAAGGTACTCATCAGACAGAAGTTCGGCATCATTCTATTTGTTTAATACGGTGATTTGATCTTTGATATGTATCATTTCGGAGACTGTTCTTTTTAAATTTTTAAAAAAGGTTCTATAATTAGAGAAAAACGTCATTTTAGGTCAGGACTGGAAAGCCTATATAATAATATTATCCGTGTGAAAGAAGGTTCTTGGTTTAAAATTTGAACATTCTCCCAATTAAAATCGTGGTTAGCATCTAATAAAATGGAAGAAAATGATGAATCCCTTTCTACTCAACTTTCATTTACTGAATACCTTCCGGTTTTGAATTCGTTTCTCATTCATTAGCATCATATGTTCCTTTACGCTTCCTTATTTCCCCTCTTTTCCTTCCCTTTTTATATGTGAAAACACGTTCTCTCGTGTCTATCTGTCAATATAGTTCTGGTTTTTAATAACATGAATTGCAGTCTTGTACAGAAAATATTTGAGAGCCTCATTTCACAACTCTTACATATGACTCTTACATACATATGTACACTGAAAATAATTATTTGCAAGAAAATTCAAAGAAGTATTACGTAGGCTCGAGAAAATATTTTAAACTCAGAACAATGTTTTCTTAAATCTATCCAATACTTCTTTGAATTAAGAAAACTAAAGTCAAAGAAATCTATTTTCTTGCAAATAATAAATTTGTGTTCAATGCATTCATAATTATCATTTACTTTTAATTTTGATTATATACGTTAATATTAGTAAACCTTTTTTTATATAATTACAATTTTTATACGAGTTTGCGATTAACATTTAATATATACGTATTTGTGAACTATATTTTTTTATTATTTACGAATTTTAATTGTTAAATTACTTTTATTATACCAAAGATGGTCAAATAACACATTAAAACGTTTGTAAATTTTAATTTCAATTTTAATATATTTCAATATGAACACCTCCTGTTGTGACTTTCAGCCCCTTATTTGATTTATTAATCGTTGTGCCTTTTTGTATTTATATCCTTAAAATGTGTAAAAAACTTGTTCAATTTTTTTTAAATTTATATTTCTAAAGAATTCCAGAATCTGAATAATTAATTATATGACTCTGATAATATAGTTCCCTAAAGGGCTCAACTTCCGAATAGCCCCTACCTCCGAATTTGATAAAACTTGCAGGAGTTGTTGACTACTAGAGGACATGTTCGTACCATAAAGGATTTTGTACGGAAACAAATAGGAACGGAGAAATTGGCGTCAAAAATTCAAAATTTGGTAAATGTTTACAATTAGAGCCCCAACGAGAAATCAATTAAAAAGAGGTAAATTTTATGTATTTTTGCTCCTCGAATCCAAAACTGTTGATAAAATTTGGGGTTCGCTTGTAATTTTTAAGATATCGTTAAGAAAATGAGAAAAGAAACATCTCTTACGGAAAGAAACTACAGCCAGTAAATATTACACTTGTGTAGTTACTACAGGACCCTCTGTAGTTATCACAGAAAAGAACACAATAATCTGTAGTTATTACACGCTGTAATTACTTAGTGCGTGAAGTCCCTGTAATATGGAATACACGTCTAATCATACTACACGTGTAATCCACTATATATGTAATATACTACACGTGTGCTAAGTGACTTGTGTAGTAGACTACACGTATAATCCATTATATGTGTAATATATTACACGTGTGGTAAGTGATTTGTGTAGTAGACTACACATGTAATCTACAAAATGTGTAACACACTACTACACGCGTGTGTTAAACGTAATGCTACCAGTAATTCATAAAATTTGAAATAGCGAGTCTTATCATATATGGAGGGGTAAAAACCACAGTGTAAGTCAAATTTTAAAAAATATTTTCTCGTGTGCATAGATGCAATTTATATATTGTACAGATTGCATCTATGCACACAAAAAAATATTTTTAAAAATTTGAGTTACACCACTGTGGTTTTTACCCCTCCACCTCCATATATAGTATACTTTTACTTCAATGCAGCTGTATATAAATTATTTCTATAAATATTGTTTGAAATTTACATTTTATTCTTTTTTAATTTCATATTTTATAACTAATTTCATAATGAGCCGGCACTGGTTTCTGACATTCCCGACATTAAGAAATATTATATCATAAATATATCCAATTCAAAATTTTATTACTCTTAAATTTTTAAACTGAATTTGTTTCTTAAGATGATTTTTGAAAAATTATATATTTGCGCTGGTTATGACATATATAAACTATATATAACACTTACATCAAATTAAGAAGTAGTCTACCACGTAAGGCAGTTGGCTCACGATCCAAAGGTCCCGAGTTCGAATCCCACCAAGGTAAGTGTGTTTTTCAAATACAAGAAAATATTTATAAACATAGACTGCATCTTAAGAAACAAATTTAGTTATAAAATAGTAATAAAATTTTGAAAACAATAATTTTTTTTTATACAGGGTGAATATCAGAAATTAGTATTCTGTAGTATTAAGAGGACTGCAATCTTGTATAGTCCTGTAATCCTGTAATATTTTCCTGTAATCCGAGCGTATAGTACGAAAATATTACAGTATATTACAATACTTCAGTCTGTAATTTCGTGTAATACTTTTATGTAGTTTCTGTAATATAATTTTCTGTAATCCGCTGTAGTTTCTTTCAGTAAGGAGGTTAGATGACGCGCTTTAAAAGTATTTAACTATTTAAAGTTTTTTTGGGCACGCATGGGGGGTGCAGGAGAAGCGAAGCGCCCCCCCCCGCTCCACCCATCAACCCAACCCACACCGCCAGGTGCCGCACGGAGGGTGTAGGGGGGGCCGAGCCCCCTCCGCCCACACTCCTAGGTTTACTCACACAATAGGGGGTGCAAGGGGGCGAAGCCTCCCTCATACATGTACTTTGATATATTATATAGATTATATTGGATGAAAGCTAATTGTAAGTGATATGCATTATAAGTATACATACGTTTTTTAACGATATCTTAAAAAATACAAGTGACCCCCAAATTTTATCAACAGTTTTGGATTCGGGGGGCAAAATTACATAGAATTTATCTCTTTTTAATTGATTTCTCCTTGGGGCTCTAATTGTAAATATTTATCAAATGTTGAATTTTTGACGCCAATTTCTCCGTTCCTATTTGTTTCCGTACAAAATCCTTTATGGTACGAACATGTCCTCTAATAATCAACAACTCCTGCAAGTTTCATCAAATTTGGAGGTAGGGGCTATTCGGAAGTCTTACCCAAATAAAACAAAAAGGTCTTTTTAGATCAAATTACGAAACCAAAACGACTAAAGATCTTCGGATGTGACCGGCAGTTACCAAAGTTCTTTTTAGGAAGAGGCAATCGCACGTGAAATAAAGTATAATAGGAGCTCGTTGCTCGACAGTCAAAGGATTGTGTTTATCATCCTTCTTTCGCAAGCGTGTGATGTTATTTTTTTAAAACATACCCGCAGCACTGGCACGCTGAGGATCGCGCAAAAACTTTGTACTGACGGAAAATTCCATGCCGCTGGAGAGTGGATGGTAGTACATGGTGCTGTAACCATCACCAGTCGGCGCGAGAGCCATCCCGAACAGGCCGTCATTCCATTGAAACGATATTCCTGACACCTTGAAATCTCCGCCCTGAGAAAGACAACACACCATTCGAGCTCGCTGTGAAACTTCGCTCAGACAATGCGTTTATCTCGATTTATCAAAGATTTTTGCCCATTGTACATCAATAAGTATTCTTAATTAATAAATTACATGTAGAACTAATAAATTTACTGCAACTAGCGTAATTAAAGATTATCAAAATTAATAGTTATTTATGCATAATCGTTAGCTTCGCGTCAACGTATTTTGAACAGATCGGAAAGAAATAAACCGAAAGACAAACGCGTGCATTTCTGAACTCCACCGACCATCGGATCCGGATGGAAGGAGTGATGCTTGACGAGCCAGGACTTGCGAAGATTCCAGGAGTAGACGACGAGACCCGGGCCGCCCAGATCGCCCAGGTAGCCGTACGAGTCCTCGCACGAGTAATCCTCGACGGCGATGTTGGCGAACAGGGAATCGGCGGTCCTCTGGTCGGACGGTATCACGTATTTGCGCAGCATACGATCGGTCGCCAGGTCGTAGACGATCAACGCCGGCGGCGCCTGCTGCTCAGGGTTGCCCAGGATGTCCGTCAGCCCCGTGTCCAGGATCCAGAGCCGGTTGCAACGGTCGGCGCGCACGCGAAACGTCGAGACGATCTCCGGCACGCCGGCGGCGCCGTATTGATGGGCCTCCCAGGAAGGATACGGGATTAACGGTGGCGACTCGCGCGTGTCTGAAAGCCAACGAGCTCTGATATAACCAATGACGACCCCCGGAGAAAAGGAAAGAGATTTGTCAATCAAGTTCCGTTTGTCTTCCTTTCGATTTAAAATTTTTTGAAAATTTTCGCGTGCAGGATTTATTTCTAATAATTAGCAGTTATATAATACGAGTCAATGAAAAAATAATTTAACAGACATCAGAGAATTGGAAAGAAATAACAAAGAGTATTTAAATCTGTTTATATTTATGAGAAAAATATTATTAACCCTTAAAATCTACATGGTTCATAATGGATCTCGCATATGCATGGACAAAATGATCACGTATAAAGCTGGATCTAATCAATCAATTAATTTTAAAGAATTATACATGAAATAGGGGTAGAAAAGATTGAAGAATATAATAGAATTAGAAAAATTGCCAACGATTAATATTAAATTATCTAAAAACATCAATTTTTGAAGAGTCCCAAGTGGTTGAGACTTGAGATGTAGCCTTTAAAGATTAATATAAATATAATTAAAATTATTAATGATTCCTCGAACATTTGTCAAAAAATTGTAAATTATATCATGTTAGACGAACAATTACGCTGTCTTTCAGAGCTTTTTGAGCAGGTAATTGTAATTTTGAGAATAAGACTAATTACCGTTGAGCCAAATGTAATTGAGACTGGCGGCAACTCCCTGCCTCCATCTCGGCACCGTAATGAAGAGCCGATCGCCGGCCACCTCCAGACCCAAGGGTAGGTTGTCCTCCTGCTTGTAATCCGGGAAGAGCCTTTTAATGTCGTTGTTCGGCCACTCGTAATCGATCTGCTTCCATCGGTAAGCGACCCGCAGCTTGCCGATCGCGCCGTCCAGCAGGACGATCAGAAACGCGGCTGCGACGACGATCGACAACGCTCGGGACCGCATTGTCATTACTCTGATAAGAATATCGTACGCAATTTACCTCGTTATAAATCTAGATCGTTTTTTAAGAAAAATTAATATTTCCAGTTTGTTTCAAGTTTCCTCGAAGTAAAATTAAATCTGACATTTTTTTTATTAAGTTTAATTAACATTTAATAAATTTAATATTAATTTAAGTTCGTGAGTTTTGGGAGTTTGTACGTTGCTATGTACTCATTATTGATGTCTATATATTTAGTTACTACTTTTATACAGGTATACATCAGGCATAAATAAGGATTCTGAAGAAGATAGATCGCGATTGTATTTCCAGTTTTTCCTTGAAAGCCGACGGCCTTCGCGGTACATAGTTACCGCGACTCGCTAATAATTAATACGCACGCGTGACTAATTGTGAAGTCGCGGAAATGAGGTCTGTCTATCAACGCCCACGTGTGAAAGACAATCGTTCGCGAAAATGAATAACAAATGATGAGCAATCAATAATGGTGTGTGAATTTAATATTTTTTCTGGCTCGTTTACTGTCCAAAATAAATGTTTAAGTTTAAAATGTAAAGCATGTTGAAATTTCAATAAATTTCATGTATTTTAATAATACGCATCATACATGCTGAGGAATTTTTTGGTTGGCCTGTCAGATATATGCTGACGATAAAATATTATCGCATTATATTATATTTTATTTTTATTATATTCGAATCTTTTACACAATTAATTATTTTCATTTATTCAATTCAATTCACGACTTATACTTGTTCAATTTATTATTTAAAACTTATCTATCAAGTTTATAACTTTAAAATTTTTTTATCTTGTGATTTTTATTATTTAAAATATAAATTTTTACGTAACAATATTTGATTTATTCTCTACTTCACGCAGAAATATCTTGTTTTATTGTAGCAAGAAGAATCCGCAAAGTAATCAAAAGAGAATCAACATAGTAATCTCGCATGTGTTTCACAAATGTCTGCTCTTTTATATCATTTCAATGACGTAACGGGTCGTGGAAACAACGGTACTGGAGTCGGTGCTTACAGAAATTGGGCGGTCTCCAAGTTTTTTTCTCCAAGCATTTGATGAATGAGAACAAAGAAACATTTTAAACCGAAGCGTGATCATTAAAAAAACTTTTCTGAGACAAATCGTCCAATCTTTATCGCGCGATTATTCGTCATCAAATTTTAATTTCTTTCATCGATAAGGTGAAAGGCCAGAAAAACCTTAATCAATATCAGAAGTCAAAAGTAAAATGAATTGAAATAAATTCAGATTTAAGTTCTTCCGACGAAACATTAATAATTATTCTTTAATTAATTAAATCTACATATTATTAAATAATTACTTGTGTCAATCAAAAAAGTTAATATTGCTTGATTATTCCAGAAGCTTAATTTATGGAAATTCCTAAATCAACTGAAAACTATATTAACGTATCCCACTTAATTAAAGGAGCATTTACTCGAAGCTGATTTAAACAAAACATTTAATAATTTTTTTAAATTTTGTTCACAGAAATGATTTCTAAATAATGATCTCAGAAAGTATAATTTTCATGCGGATATTTTATAAGTGGTTTTCAAAAACTCAAGTCGCTATAATATCCTAATACCTGTGGTGCATTATTATACAAACAAGGAAACTAACGCAAGAATAATTTAAGAGTGCCAACATGGTATATTTACACTCCAAGAACTGATAATTCGCTATCGCATTTGTCATCAGTCAAGTGATTGCTGAAGAATCGTCAAAGGTCATTGCTGATCCGTTAGCAGTTTTTTCATAGAACGTCATTTGTAATTTTAAGTAACGTTTCTTAACTGAGACTCGTTCAAGCGCATCTTTATGATTCAACATCACTATAGAGAAGCGTTTATGTGTTTACTAGCGACTAAAATTAAAGATTGGTAATTGAAATTAAAATTAAAATTAGGAATTAACAATAAGAACGAGAAGTTTTTAATTTAAAAGCCGAAATTACATAAAATACCTATAATATAATCTTAAATGCTGTCACAATATTACGCAATTATGAGCATGCTAAATTAATTAGTAAGCATCATAAATTACCAATCAAAATATTTCAATTTCTTCATATAAATAAATGCAATATTTTTAATTTTTTGTTTGAATAGTGATTTTTTAAAACTCTTTTATTCGTCTCCTCTTGAACTGTTCGATCTTTCATAATTAATAGCGACAAATTTACATACAAAAGAAATGTTTGCAAAACGAGGTAAAAAACATATTCGCGTGACGAAATGGTGAATTTTAATCGAAACGACGTTATTCGCCATGAAAATTCAATGTCCTTTCTCTCGCGAGAGGAGAGCTGTAATTTTGTTTCAGTGGAACGTACAGAATCGCCGCGACAGATTTTCTATGTTTAACAAGCGTCTCGTAACACGGTTAACGGAAAAATAAAAAGCAATCGATTTTTCGACCGCTTTACATTCGACCTGCTAAATGATACAGCAGCACCGCGCTCTCATGCCCGATACATATGTATGTTATTTCATACCGGAGAGTTACCTACATACCCAGCCTTGTACGCAACTCCGTATAATTTACACCGTGCATTATATCAGTACGTTCTATCTGAAATTCATTCAACTATTTAGTCGACCGGATATTTCCAAATACCAAATACATCCAATCAATAACGTTATATGCATAACAGACTCTCGCGTCGTTAAATCCCTTTTTTTCGTACAATACCACTATCGATCTGTTCATATAAATTATTAAATTATTAACAAATATTCGGTTTATGTAAACCGAATTACATGTTGTTTATCGTATTGTTGTACCGCCGGTAAAAATTTAATGCTGACATTAATCTCTCTCACAGTTAATCGACACTAACAATTACGACTACAATCGTTCGCGGCTGAGTAAGGTTTTTTTTTAGCACAATTGCAATTTTCTCAGATTATCGCAGATTGCTCCGCGACAAGGAAAAAAAACACGCACGTATCGAAACGCGGTTTCGCGTCGCTTAAGTTTCGTTTCAAATTGCACGAGCACGCGCGATTTCTGCCTCGAGTAGAAAGTACGGCTAGAAGATAATGGCACAGCCTTGTAGGGCAAAATGTTTGCGACGAAATGGAACGAAGTTTTCTGTCAAGTCAACAAGAGTTTCCACGTACAATTATTAACTGGTCTCGCACGGGTTTTTACGGACTCGAACTTTCGCGCGATTTTTGATCGTCAGGCGGCTTTGCGGAACCGCATTCCGCACCCGCGTAGATACTTTATCTCGCCAACTAAATATGCCAATCAAACTCGTTTCATTCCTCGACGGAAACGGAGCCGATCGGCGGCGACATGTCTAACGAATGGAAAAACGGCAAAGTTCACGAGTCCAAAATTCACTAAAATAATTTGTTCAGGAGGTCCAGTCACTTTTAGATAAATAATTAGAACAATAGAAAAAATGATGAACAGTAATGAGATAATAATGGAAATTAATAGATATTTTCAAAAATGTAAATAAAATTTATGTAAATGAAGATCATCCTGAGATAATCTTTTTCTTCGTCAGTAATAATTAAACCGTATCCTTTATTGAAGATTCTTTTAAATGTTAATTCGATGCAAACTTATCATGGGTTTAATTACGCAACAGGGTTACGTTATTGTGAAGGATATATATTTTTAGCTTGTAAGCAACTTTGACATCCTTCACTGTTAAATTCGTAGTGTCAAATTATATTTATGATACACTAAACCAATGGAGTTAGAATAATAAATTTCAACACACATGGTAGTTAAAAATAACAAAAAATGTTGTTTAACTCAAAGTATTTGTTTAAATTTCATTCTTTAATATTTAACATCAAACACTCTTTTTAAGCTCATTTTTTTACACTCTTCAAATATCTGGCAGATCTCTTGCGTGTACTTTTGCAGTGTTTCACGCGCGTTGTTAAGTTCGTAATTTTACATTTATTGACGCCTCGGAGAAAATTCACGTGGCACAGAAGGGGAGGAAGTATTAATAAATATTTACACTTGATCCGCTCGATCCTGGGTGACCACTACACCTCGAACGTTTCTTCCGCGAGAGAGAGAACGGCGCGACAGGTCGGACCACGCGCACCGGTTAAGCGCGACAAACTGGGAATTGGACGGCGTGGCGGCGTGAATCTGGCCGGTGCGGTGCCGCGCTCGGCTTTTCCTGGGGTACGACCGTACGGTACCGTTGGAGATCCGGTCGGCCAACCTGTCGGCCACGTCCGTCGATTCACTGCGACAAAGAATCGCCCGGGGGAAGAAGAGGGAAGTGCCGAGCCTATATTAATTGAGTTAACGAACGAGGACAAGCGGCGATCGCGAAGAAATAGGTGATCGATAATGCAATCCGCAATATAACGGCGGTAATTGTTACTTGGACTCCTTGAGATATCTTAGGGTTGACACCTTTGGAAATTTCATTGATCCAGTTAACGCGCGAGGACAGCGAGTGAGAATAATCGCAAAAAAGTCTATCGAAGGATAGTGAGATCTACTGTATATAATTGGAATTGTCTAACGAAATGCCTCAGAAGTAGATAAGGTTTGCTCGGCTTTTGAAAAGCAAAATCCATTAAAAAGTGCATTGTTAAAGTCATAGCGTCAAATTATATTCAAATTATATTTGAGTCAGTTTTAATCATTCCTATATAGGTCGCCATTGTTCTTACTCAATATTTCGAATATATTAATTTAACTAAACTAATAAAGTTAAAATAATACTGTTTTGTTATTTAATTCAAGAGGTATTGATTTAAATTTTATCCTTTAATATTTAATAGTGTGACAAAAATATACATAAATCGCCTTTTTAGATTATAAAATATTTCAAATAATTAAATAACTCAACAATCTTGGAAAAATGATAAAACTGCTTCTGTAAATAACATGAGTTATATTAATGGCATTCCATTTATTACATTATATGTTTAGGAGAATGACGTTCACATACATCAAGCAAAATATATTATCGTATTATTCTTCAGTGACAAATAAAGACAAAAAATAACGTAGACATAACAAAGCATCCTCCAGTAGATTACACAACCGTTATTATCTATAATTGCATTGTTGCAAACTAATTACAATTAAATTAATCTCGTCCGAAGCCAACCAAGCTATACTTTCTCTCTTCGGTATCACTACCGCTACGCTTTATTTGCTACTTAATAAAAAACAAAATCGCCGTTAAAGCGAGTGGACATAACGACAAAGTTAATAAAAAAAATGAATAAATAAAACGAAAGGCAACGATAGGACTGGAGAACGCCGCGCGACTCAGGAAATTCTCCAGTTGCGAGTCACAATGCCCGTCGCCTTCTCATCCGGGTGAGCGAGTCCGCGGACGATTATTATCCAAGCGCACAATGAAGAAAACGTCGTCGCCGTGAGATTAGCGCGTTATTTGCATCTCGATGCGAAGCGCGCGCGCGAGAAGGGAACGAGGATCTCTGTCCTATCGCTCGTGGCTCGTCTGAGCATTTTTCTAGCCTTTCCAGCATCGCGCAATATCTCTCCCGAGCTCTAGCGTTGCTACTCTCGCGGGAGTGTTACGCGTTTTTGAGGTCGATTGGCGGTGTATTACACCTGGCTTTCACTTTCGTGATTGTCAGTGCCGTACGACCGTTGTCGCTCGCGTCGTCTCCGCTCGTGCATGGAACGTCTAGGCTTGTGCACTATGCTGCAAGAAAGAAAAAGAGATAAAACTAATTTGGAACTCGAGAGATAAAAGTTAACCAGTCAGCCTCAATGGCGAATTTGCTTGTTGACCTCGTTAACCTCGATGATCGCATCTCGCGATTATCAGCGGTACATGACTCAATTAACTTGTTTTTGGATCGTTTAGCTCTTTTGTTAAGGCTCCTGGTCCCTGAGCCGAGAACTCCGCGTTGACGGTGGCGCCGTACCGTCGCGGCAGAAATAAGAACTCTCTCCTCTCACTCTCTCCAATGGAGAATTCTGTCTTGTGACATGTTGACAACCTATATTTTGTTGTGCGTGCTATTTCTTTATTATTCGCTCTGTGCTTGTGCTCTAACGTTTAACGTATTCGTGAAAGTCGTAAAATTGGCCGAAAAGTAAGATTTGCATGCGGAAGGAACGTTTTCACCTCCTTTCGACAGTCGTTAAACGGCTGTTTTTCCCGTGTGTTTAGGCTTCGTTTTATGGCTGTTTGTTTATTGTCGAGGGAAAAGGGTAGTTTTCGGCCAATTTCGGAAGTGTTCTGAAACGATCTATAGTGATGTTTTATTAAAATGTCTTTTTATTTGAAAATGGGATGCACAACAAAATTGGGTGTTTTCCTCGCCTCGATAGTATAAGAATCCAATATGGCCGCGGTAACTACCCAGGAGCCTTAAGGTATTCCTTCCATGACACCAAAGTCTTAAGAATTAACTGATTTTTTGGTACGAAAAAGTTAAAATGCATATCTTTATGCCAGAAAAAAAATTAATAGTCCAGTCAAATTAGATCAAAATATAGCGAATAGAAAAAATAACTGGAAAAAAGCTATAAATTGGTGGAGACCTTTATCTTAACATACTATTGAACATATTGAAAGTCCGGATCTCTATCTGCAGGGCTCGATCCGCCATCTTGAAAAAAGGTGCTCCAATTCAGTTTTTCCCTCTTATCTCGGTAATCGTTGATCCTATCGTAATAAAGGTTATTATAAAAAATAAAGCTTATTAAATTCTTTGTGAGCGAATTATATCTTCCCGAATTATGGCTGCAGCTGTAGTGAGTACTCGAAGGCGTTCATCGATTTTCTTCCGTTCTTAAGAAAACTAAAAAAAAATACGGTAACGAGATTGTTATAGCGACAAATAAAAAGATTACTATGTTTCCAAAAAAAAGGATATACAATTTTGTCGAGTTATTGGTATGAACGAGAGAAAGTCGATGAACGGGAAGAACTTTTGAGTAGTCACTGCAGCTACAGCCATAATTCGGGAAGATATATTCGCTCACAAATCAACGACACGTCTGCATATCCTTCAAGCGATAATTTTTTGACAGATGTAAAAGACTATATACCGAAATTCCTCAATATTTTTCTGGAAAACGTTATAGCTAAAGGAAGGAAATCCCCATTGCAGCAGCTCAAACAAAAATGTATTTCAATAGCGCACGCTATTAAGTTGGCGACTAGGCCAAGATCTTTCTTGCCAACACTTTTAAGCAGCGTCGCTGCTTTTTTATACTGGAAATTTGGCTCTAAAAATCTAGTGACGTTACTATCTAGCTTGGGCTTTAACGCATCATATAATGAGGTACAATTATTGGAAGCTTCAGCTGTCAAGCATTGGAAGCTTGACGAGAACGATTTTTTCGTAATCGATGTTGAAGATCGAGATGATGATCATAACCCTGCAGATTCCCAACCTCAGGAAACGGCCCAGAAGAATCTTGTTAGACGATGCTACCCCCAGTACTAGCCGTGTACAACAATTTTAAATGGTAAGAGTGGCTAAATTTTCATATGTAAGAGAAATATCATGCACACATTGATATTTTTTGTCTATTTATATTTTTTCTTACAAATTCTACACCGAGAGTCTGATTTTTGTGACAGCGTGAGACAAAATACAAATATCCATATATTCAACAGTGTATTACAAAAAAACTATTAAAGGTATGAAAAAAATGTATTGAAACTTTTTTATAGAGAATTTAATAAGCTTCATTTTTTATAATAACCTTCATTACGATAGGATTAACAATTACGGAGATAAGAGGGAAAAACTGAATTGAAGCACCTTTTTTTCAAGATGGCGGATCGAGCCCTGCAGATAGAAATCCGGACTTTCAGTATGTTCAATAGTATGCTAAGATAAAGGTCTCCACCAATTTATAGCTTTTTTCCAGTTATTTTTTCTATTTTTGCTAATTTGACTGGACTATAAACCACATGACCGAACATATAAAAAAGAATTATGACTTTGAAAATTCGATATTTTATATGTGACGTTATCAAAAAAGTCTATTTTCCACACTTCAATGTAATAATTTGTTTATCAAATAATTTAAGATATTAAATATTAACTGCGCTACATATTCGCTAAACTCTATACTTTCGATAGAGCCGATAAAAATACCGAGTCACCAAATATTTAAACAAAATATTTATGTTAAAAGTTGACTTGAAATGTGGTTTATAGATGAATATTTTTAATGGCGACTGTCAAGGAATGATTTGGCAACGCTGCAAGCTGTGCGCTCATGTCACACTTCAGTTCATTACGGTTTATTATCAACTATTTATTATGTTTTAAAAAATAAATCTTGTCACATATTAACAAATCTTGTCACATAATTTGCATTGAATTTGGAAAATACTTGCAAGACCAAATAATTGTTCTGATTTAATATTTCTTAATGATAAAGGCATGTCACAAGCAGTACACCACAGTTCAGCTGCAAGCATTTCTACAAGTCGACGTCCATTAAAAACTAGATAATTTGCAAAATCGGACTCCTTTACCAAAATATAAATTACAGTTACAATGCCAATTATCTTGTTCTTACAGTTATTTAATTAATAATATTACCGTTTCTGTAACCTTACCTTTATTGAATCATTTCTTTATAGAATTAATAATATTTTGAGTGCGCTGCTTCACTTTTATTTTTACAAATTGTCCCTTATTTTGATAATAGTAGGAGTTATTTTGACAGATCTACCCCGGGGATCTGAGGGGAAAACGGAGCGGGGGGGACCCTGGGGTAAAGGGGGAGCGGGCGGAAAGGACTCGTGGGCGAGGGAAGAGCGGAGCGGGGGGGACTCGAGGGCGAGGGATGAGCGGGGGAGACTCGTGGGCGAGGGGGTGATGGGGGGGTCGGCGAGCGTGTCGGGACATGCTGTTTAATGTTGTTTATTTAATATTAATAAACATATCGTTGACAAGGGGTACCGCCGGGGGGGAGAGGTGTCCACGTTCTACGCTGAAGGTGGTCCGGGAGAAAGGGGGGTATTTTTTCGGCGCGAGAGTATTACAAAGGCTAACGGGCGCCGTTCGGCTGCTGGAATTTTATCAGTGAATATAAACAAAACAGCGAGTTAGACACTTGACTCTGCAATGATCTCACCCTTCTAGAACATGCGAGCCGCCATTCGGTTACGGCGTCTCATTACAAAAGCGAGCGTCGATGGTCCGACGACGGTTTAAAGATAAAATAGCCGAGGTAAACAATTGATAAAATTTGTCACCAATGACGATTTAACCGTTGCGGAGTTTTTTTCATGTTTTTTTCTAGGAAAAGTTTAAAAAAAATTTTTTAAATTTAAAATTTGTGAAAAAATATTTATACACACTTGTCTGTGAGGGATCCGAACTCTCACCATATTGTAAAGCCGGACCTCGTGCACCGGCACGTTATCAACCCATATCCACTGTAACGTTAACAGAATGGTTAATTTTAAAATATATATATAATATACGGTTATGTATTGTTGCATGCATGCCGCCCGGTATGCTTTTCAAAAAGAAACGTTACACCCAGGCTACAGGTGAATCTGTGACTCTCTCAGACACTTCACACTCGCGCACTCACGAAAATAACGACGATCGTTTCTTAAAAGACTGCTCGCTGCACGCTTCAGCTTGGAGTTCGAAAAGCATACCGGGCGACAAACACGCACGCACGCAACGGTATTAAGTATACATACTCCTACTGCAGGGTAAACGATTTCTACGCAGTCTTCGATTCTTCTGCGATATCTTCGTTCCATTTCTTCTTCCATTTTTTCTTCCATTTCTTCATCCATTTCTTCGCTCATTTCTTCTTTTTTTACACTGTACTCTACTTGCGAACGTTTTCACACTACTGACTGACTGACTTAATTGACTGACTGCCGAGGACTGAACCAGAGCTCAGAAGAGTAATTAAGATAAAATATATCTAGCATTACAATAGCGAGAAAGGATTCGTCGGAGCATCGGCACCACATATAGGCGAGCGTCGCCGGAGCATGGTTCATAGTTTACGATATACGATATACCTTTCAAGCGGCCCGAGTTGTTCGAGTCGAACGTCGCATATACGGCTCGAATAGAAATGCGTGTGAAGAAATTAAGTCATAATTTTTATATTTTAAAAAATACATTTTTTTATTCTTCCTCTTTTTACATAGTTTTTGTTTCTACGTACTACGATAGCGCACTAAAAAATAAAGCTGCGAGCTCACAATCGACGAGCTGATGTTTATCGAAGGCATCGCTATCGCGTATTACATTCAATACTTGCGTAGGATACAACAGGATGGAACATCGCGGATAAAATAGCCGAGGTAAACAATTGATAAAATTTGTCACCGATGACGATTTAACCGTTGCGGAGTCCTTTTCATGTTTTTTTCTAGGAAGAGCCGCTGCCGATTACGATTTAACCGTCGCGGCGGTATTCGGTCATGGCGCGGCATATTACAAAAAGCGAGCGCCGATGTCCGGCTGCTGGAATGTATAAACAAAATATGTCTAACGATAATTATACAAACGCATAGCATCCATTGTCGCCAGGATGATTACGGATCCACATCTTGCGGATCAGTCTTCGGCTAGTTTTCGCGACGCGAACGTTCATATTCGAGGGTGAAGATTTTTGTGTCAAGTATTTTCAGCACGTAATAATTGGGAGCTTAATCACTTTATTGCTCCCTACTTCCAATCTCATCGTTTTATGCTTACGCACTATGTCATTCAATATTGCAAACGATTTTGTTCGGCGTGCGATCGAGTCACGTGTAAGTGCTCCATCGAAGAATGTGACGTAATCTAAAAAAATAGTGCGTGAAAAAAGACAGTATTAAAAAACAAAACATGGAACATCTCGATGAAACGGAACGCAACCTGTTGGAACGATCCGACCAAATCGCTACCTTGGACGAATATTTTGCATGGATACGGCGATGCGAGGAGTTTATTGAGCAGCTCGAAGAAGACTGTCGTTCCAAACGTCCGCGGCTCTCAATCACAGATGAGAGCCGCGTAAACAGACAATCTTTAGTGGCAAGAATCGCGCGACTCGAAGGTGCAAAGACTCTATTACAGAGACGGTTCGTACATATCGGTGGTGAGTACGCGGCGGGTACTAGTAGTGACGATAACGCGGAAAGACTCGTTTGGCGAGAGATCGATGCCGCGTTCGAATACCGTGTATTGACCGGTGCGGTGATAAATATCAATTACATCGAACCGCGAAAATTTCTCGAAGACGCTGAAGTCATCGTGCTCGATCGTGTGCGGAACGTTGTGCAAAGACACGCAAGTGTAAAGATAAACACTGTGTTCAACGGCGAGTTTGTGACGGGTGACAAACGTGCGAACAAAAGTGTCAGCACAAGAAACCGTGAACTCTTTCGTGCGTCCGATCTGCGCGAGTGGTACGAGCGACACGTTATCGAGCCTACTTTATCGCGTCTCGAAGAGTTTCAGGAACGCGATAGCGGGTGGGCGTTGTCGCGCATATTCAATTTGACAGTGAACGTAAACAAGTACAATCTTTTGCGCGCGGGATGTTACATCAATTTACCGCAAGAAATTAAATAGAAAAAAACGGTGATCAACGTGCAGTCTATGGACAATGCGTGCTTTGCGTGGTCAGTGGTTGCCGCGCTGTATCCTGCCAAGGACCGTACATATCGGGAATCCTCGTACCCTCATTATAGTTATATTAAGAGTATTAAACTTACAAGACATTGAGTTTCCAATGACGTTGAAACAGATTAAAAAGTTCGAACAACGCAACGATATATCCATCAATGTGTATACCATCGAGGGAGAGAAGACGCCAACCGTTCTCCCAATACGGCTCACCGACCAGAAGAGAGAAAAGCACGTAAATCTGCTGTACGTGCAGGACCCGCGAGACGGCAACGTGGGAAATTTTTCATGGATAAGAAATCTATCGCGTCTCGTTAGCACGCAATTGAGCAGGCTCGATGGTCGGAAATACTTTTGCGATCGGTGAGTACTTATACTCCTTTTAATAAAATTATAAAATATTTTATTTTTTATTTAATAATTTACAAAAATTGTGTCTTGTTTGCAGTTGTCTACACTATTTTAGGTCGAGCGAGAAATTGGAAGCCCATGGTGTAGATTGCCGAGAGATAAACAACTGTGTCATCCGACTACCGAGCGAGGACGACAAGTGGCTGAGTTTCAAGAATCACAGCAGGAAGGAACGACTTCCATATGTCGTATACACCCACCTGGAATGTACCCTCGAGAAGACGGATGCGGATCCAACAACGTCCACGTTCAAGTCTCAACATCATCAGGTAAGTATTTAGCATAGGGTACTACGTGCGTTGCTCGTACGACGACCGTTATCAATGTATCGGTTTCGTCGCGATAAGGATTGCGTCGCGTGGTTCGCCGAGGAGCTAAGACGTTTAGCTCACAACGTAAAGATCATTTTGTCCACTAATGTACACATGGCGGATTTCACGCGAGGCGAGTGGAAAAAATTTAACAGCGCAACGCACTGTCACATATGCGAAAAACCGTTTAAGCCAGACGACGTGCGAGTACGCGACCATTGTCACCTGACCGGCAATTATCGAGGTCCCGCGCATTCTAATTGTAACTTAAATTATAAAAAATCGCATTGCATTCCTGTAGTTTTTCATAATTTATCGGGTTATGATTCTCATTTTATTATCACGGAAATAGCTACCGCGTACGAAGGACGTGTAGACTTGCTTCCAATTACCAAAGAAAAATACATTTCATTTACAAAAAACGTTAAAAGCACTGAAGATAAAGACAAAAAAAATTGCATCAAATTAAGATTCATTGACTCGTACAAGTTTTTGAACACGAGTCTCGAAAAATTAGCATCATATCTCAACAAAGATAAGTTGAAAATATTACAACGCGAATTTTGTGAATTATCCGATGAACATTTTGATTTGCTGACGCGAAAAGGCATATTTCCATATGAGTACAATGACTGCGTCGAAAAGTTTGAGGATACGTGTTTATCACCGCGCGACTCGTTTTACAGTTCTTTGACCAGTGACACTGTATCAGAAAGCGATTACGAGCACGCCGCGAACGTCCGGCAGCGGTTCTTCGTTCGACCCTTGAGCGAATACAGCGATCTCTACCTCAAAACTGATGTCTTGCTATTGGCCGATATCTTTGAAAATTTTCGCGATAACTGCATCGCGAGTTACGGACTTGATCCAGCGTATTATTACACTCTACCGGGTTTCACGTGGGACGCTATGTTGAAACATACGCGTATCAATTTCGAACTGCTCACGACATTGACATGGTCATGTTCATCGAACGCGGTATACGCGGCGGTTTGAGTCAATGTTCAAACAGATACGCGCAAGCCAATAAGTCGCGCGGTGATAAACACGTATCCTCCAACTTTTCGACGCAGTCAATGTACTCATATGGAAATATGCCTTTTCGCGTCAGCAAATTAAAATGTTCATCGGATAATTCACAAAATTCGCGTTGTAATATTTTCAACTTATCTTTGTTGAGATATGATGCTAATTTTTCGAGACTCGTGTTCAAAAACTTGTACGAGTCAATGAATCTTAATTTGATGCAATTTTTTTTGTCTTTATCTTCAGTGCTTTTAACGTTTTTTGTAAATGAAATGTATTTTTCTTTGGTAATTGGAAGCAAGTCTACACGTCCTTCGTACGCGGTAGCTATTTCCGTGATAATAAAATGAGAATCATAACCCGATAAATTATGAAAAACTACAGGAATGCAATGCGATTTTTTATAATTTAAGTTACAATTAGAATGCGCGGGACCTCGATAATTGCCGGTCAGGTGACAATGGTCGCGTACTCGCACGTCGTCTGGCTTAAACGGTTTTTCGCATATGTGACAGTGCGTTGCGCTGTTAAATTTTTTCCACTCGCCTCGCGTGAAATCCGCCATGTGTACATTAGTGGACAAAATGATCTTTACGTTGTGAGCTAAACGTCTTAGCTCCTCGGCGAACCACGCGACGCAATCCTTATCGCGACGAAACCGATACATTGATAACGGTCGTCGTACGAGCAACGCACGTAGTACCCTATGCTAAATACTTACCTGATGATGTTGAGACTTGAACGTGGACGTTGTTGGATCCGCATCCGTCTTCTCGAGGGTACATTCCAGGTGGGTGTATACGACATATGGAAGTCGTTCCTTCCTGCTGTGATTCTTGAAACTCAGCCACTTGTCGTCCTCGCTCGGTAGTCGGATGACACAGTTGTTTATCTCTCGGCAATCTACACCATGGGCTTCCAATTTCTCGCTCGACCTAAAATAGTGTAGACAACTGCAAACAAGACACAATTTTTGTAAATTATTAAATAAAAAATAAAATATTTTATAATTTTATTAAAAGGAGTATAAGTACTCACCGATCGCAAAAGTATTTCCGACCATCGAGCCTGCTCAATTGCGTGCTAACGAGACGCGATAGATTTCTTATCCATGAAAAATTTCCCACGTTGCCGTCTCGCGGGTCCTGCACGTACAGCAGATTTACGTGCTTTTCTCTCTTCTGGTCGGTGAGCCGTATTGGGAGAACGGTTGGCGTCTTCTCTCCCTCGATGGTATACACATTGATGGATATATCGTTGCGTTGTTCGAACTTTTTAATCTGTTTCAACGTCATTGGAAACTCAATGTCTTGTAAGTTTAATACTCTTAATATAACTATAATGAGGGTACGAGGATTCCCGATATGTACGGTCCTTGGCAGGATACAGCGCGGCAACCACTGACCACGCAAAGCACGCATTGTCCATAGACTGCACGTTGATCACCGTTTTTTTCTATTTAATTTCTTGCGGTAAATTGATGTAACATCCCGCGCGCAAAAGATTGTACTTGTTTACGTTCACTGTCAAATTGAATATGCGCGACAACGCCCACCCGCTATCGCGTTCCTGAAACTCTTCGAGACGCGATAAAGTAGGCTCGATAACGTGTCGCTCGTACCACTCGCGCAGATCGGACGCACGAAAGAGTTCACGGTTTCTTGTGCTGACACTTTTGTTCGCACGTTTGTCACCCGTCACAAACTCGCCGTTGAACACAGTGTTTATCTTTACACTTGCGTGTCTTTGCACAACGTTCCGCACACGATCGAGCACGATGACTTCAGCGTCTTCGAGAAATTTTCGCGGTTCGATGTAATTGATATTTATCACCGCACCGGTCAATACACGGTATTCGAACGCGGCATCGATCTCTCGCCAAACGAGTCTTTCCGCGTTATCGTCACTACTAGTACCCGCCGCGTACTCACCACCGATATGTACGAACCGTCTCTGTAATAGAGTCTTTGCACCTTCGAGTCGCGCGATTCTTGCCACTAAAGATTGTCTGTTTACGCGGCTCTCATCTGTGATTGAGAGCCGCGGACGTTTGGAACGACAGTCTTCTTCGAGCTGCTCAATAAACTCCTCGCATCGCCGTATCCATGCAAAATATTCGTCCAAGGTAGCGATTTGGTCGGATCGTTCCAACAGGTTGCGTTCCGTTTCATCGAGATGTTCCATGTTTTGTTTTTTAATACTGTCTTTTTTCACGCACTATTTTTTTAGATTACGTCACATTCTTCGATGGAGCACTTACACGTGACTCGATCGCACGCCGAACAAAATCGTTTGCAATATTGAATGACATAGTGCGTAAGCATAAAACGATGAGATTGGAAGTAGGGAGCAATAAAGTGATTAAGCTCCCAATTATTACGTGCTGAAAATACTTGACACAAAAATCTTCACCCTCGAATATGAACGTTCGCGTCGCGAAAACTAGCCGAAGACTGATCCGCAAGATGTGGATCCGTAATCATCCTGGCGACAATGGATGCTATGCGTTTGTATAATTATCGTTAGACATATTTTGTTTATACATTCCAGCAGCCGGACATCGGCGCTCGCTTTTTGTAATATGCCGCGCCATGACCGAATACCGCCGCGACGGTTAAATCGTAATCGGCAGCGGCTCTTCCTAGAAAAAAACATGAAAAGGACTCCGCAACGGTTAAATCGTCATCGGTGACAAATTTTATCAATTGTTTACCTCGGCTATTTTATCCGCGATGTTCCATCCTGTTGTATCCTACGCAAGTATTGAATGTAATACGCGATAGCGATGCCTTCGATAAACATCAGCTCGTCGATTGTGAGCTCGCAGCTTTATTTTTTAGTGCGCTATCGTAGTACGTAGAAACAAAAACTATGTAAAAAGAGGAAGAATAAAAAAATGTATTTTTTAAAATATAAAAATTATGACTTAATTTCTTCACACGCATTTCTATTCGAGCCGTATATGCGACGTTCGACTCGAACAACTCGGGCCGCTTGAAAGGTATATCGTATATCGTAAACTATGAAGCCATGCTCCGGCGACGCTCGCCTATATGTGGTGCCGATGCTCCGACGAATCCTTTCTCGCTATTGTAATGCTAGATATATTTTATCTTAATTACTCTTCTGAGCTCTGGTTCAGTCCTCGGCAGTCAGTCAATTAAGTCAGTCAGTCAGTAGTGTGAAAACGTTCGCAAGTAGAGTACAGTGTAAAAAAAGAAGAAATGAGCGAAGAAATGGATGAAGAAATGGAAGAAAAAATGGAAGAAGAAATGGAACGAAGATATCGCAGAAGAATCGAAGACTGCGTAGAAATCGTTTACCCTGCAGTAGGAGTATGTATACTTAATACCGTTGCGTGCGTGCGTGTTTGTCGCCCGGTATGCTTTTCGAACTCCAAGCTGAAGCGTGCAGCGAGCAGTCTTTTAAGAAACGATCGTCGTTATTTTCGTGAGTGCGCGAGTGTGAAGTGTCTGAGAGAGTCACAGATTCACCTGTAGCCTGGGTGTAACGTTTCTTTTTGAAAAGCATACCGGGCGGCATGCATGCAACAATACATAACCGTATATTATATATATATTTTAAAATTAACCATTCTGTTAACGTTACAGTGGATATGGGTTGATAACGTGCCGGTGCACGAGGTCCGGCTTTACAATATGGTGAGGGTTCGGATCCCTCACAGACAAGTGTGTATAAATATTTTTTCACAAATTTTAAATTTAAAAAATTTTTTTTAAACTTTTCCTAGAAAAAAACATGAAAAAAACTCCGCAACGGTTAAATCGTCATTGGTGACAAATTTTATCAATTGTTTACCTCGGCTATTTTATCTTTAAACCGTCGTCGGACCATCGACGCTCGCTTTTGTAATGAGACGCCGTAACCGAATGGCGGCTCGCATGTTCTAGAAGGGTGAGATCATTGCAGAGTCAAGTGTCTAACTCGCTGTTTTGTTTATATTCAATGATAAAATTCCAGCAGCCGAACGGCGCCCGTTAGCCTTTGTAATACTCCCGCGCCGAAAAAATACCCCCCCTTCTCCCGGACCACCTTCGGCGTAGAACGTGGACATCTCTCCCCCCCGGCGGTACCCCTTGTCAACGATATGTTTATTAATATTAAATAAACAACATTAAACAGCATGTCCCGACACGCTCGCTGACCCCCCCATCACCCCCTTGCCCACGAGTCTCCCCCGCTCATCCCTCGCCCTCGAGTCCCCCCCGCTCCGCTCTTCCCTCGCCCACGAGTCCTTTCCGCCCGCTCCTCCCTTACCACGGGGTCCCCCCCGCTCCGCTCCCCCCTCAGATCCCCGTGGTAGATCTGTCAAAATAACTCCTACTGGTAATTATTTAGAATACGCGCTGCACCTCGAATATCAATAAAATTATGCTCATTCGACGCGTTTTGACACGAAACGAAAGAATCTGGCAGAAAAATGCGGCGGTCTGCCATGCGAAGCGAGATATTTAGCAAAGTTGACGACTCTCAAGTTAGAAATCTTGTCATACCGACGTGATGTAGCGACCATGAATATGCCCCGCGGCCACATGCGCATTCTCTGTCAGCTCTGTGGCCGCACGCGCATGCAAAAGTGCGCGAATTTGAAACGTATATGCATACTTATAATGCATAAATGTAAATATGTACTTTACATATACCAACTATTCCCTGCTTTAACAAATTATTTCTGTTACAGATATTAAGCGTCCAAGTTAACAAAACAGAAATAATTTGTTAAAGCAGAGAATAGTTGATATATAAATATGTACTTTTCATATACCAACTATTCTCTGCTTTAACAAATTATTTCTGTTTCGTTAATTTGGACGCTTAATATCTGTAGCAGAAATAATTTGTTAAAACAGGGAATAGTTGGTATCGGTATATGAAAAGTACATGTTACATATGTATAAGCCCTAAAAGGTATGTGAGCTAGTAAGCGTGAGATGGCGTTGCGAGAGTAACGAAAGGCGGCATTAACACACGAGACCGTGAGCAGTAAACACGCGAATAAAGAACGAGTATTCAATTACGTATAGTGTTGTTAATGTGAGTTACCCCGGCCATCCCATATAACATTGGCGACGAGGAAAAACTAAAAACGACGTCATGGCAGGCGAGTCGAGTATTGCAGCGTTTAATCCGAACGAGGACCAACACGGCATATATCCAAGATGGGAGAGATGGCTCAGAGGCTTCGAGCTTTTTCTGCTGAGTAAAAATATAACCGAGACGCAAAGAAAGAAAGCCATGCTCTTACATTATGGCGGGATGGATCTACAAGACATATTCTACGCTATTCCAGACTGCGACGTGGTGATAGGGAATGAGGATCCGTACGAAAAGACAAAGAAAGTGCTAACGGATTACTTCAGGCCGAAATTGAACACGACGTACGAGCGACACCTTTTTAGAAATATGGTGCAGAAAGAAGACGAAACGGTCGGTCAATTTGTAACACGTTTGCGTCAGCAAGCAAAGTATTGCAGATTCGCTTCTATGGACACAGAAATTTGCGATCAAATTATTGAGAAAGGTCGTTCAATGGAAGTGAGGAAGCGTATATTAGAAAAGGGTGACATCGAACTAAAAGAAGCGATGGAGATTGCACAGGCGTTCGAGACGGCATCGGTTCAGACAAAGGCTATAGGAAATAACGTAGTGGCGCGGATTACGACAAAGAGGGAGAACGCACGAGGAAAATCAGACAGTTCCAGTTCCAGTGGTATTAAGTGCTACAGATGCGGTTATCGAGGACATGCACAATCAGACGAGAAATGTCCGGCTAGAAATAAGGAGTGTACGAAGTGCAGTAAAAAGGGTCATTTCGCAGCGATGTGCAGAACATATCGAGATCGAGCAGACAAACATGGCGATGGTTCGGACAAGCAGGACAAGAAGGAAATCAAGACGAACAGCAGCGCCAACAAGGAGGGAAGAAAGTCAACTACGGTGAAGCAGCTAGATGGCGACGCCGTGGAAAGAGACGACGACGAATATGCGTTCGCCTTAAGAGATAAGATATGCGTATTAGAACACGGAGAGGTAATATCAGCGAACGTAGGGGGAATAGAAATTGATCTTCTAGTTGACTCGGGATCTCGATGTAATATTATGGACGAAAATACATGGGAATCATTAAAGTCAAAAGGAATAAAATGTGTATCGCGTAAGGTTAATAAGACCGCATTTCCATACGGGAAGAAAGACGGATTAGAGATTTTCGGTGAATTTGAGTGTGAGATAAAGATCGGTAGTAAAACCGCATGGGCAATTTTTAAAGTGTTCCGAGGTAAAGGACAACCGCTCTTAGGTATTCAAACGGCAAAAGAGTTAAGTATTTTAGATGTCGGAGTACACTTACAAATCAATCAGATTGAGAACATTAAAGGTGACGTTAAGCTAGTGTTGTAATCCAAAATTACAACAAGTAATTATTAAATTAATTATTAAAATCACAGAATAGTCTTTCGAAAGACTTCGAGGAAATTGTCTTTCGAAAGAGATCTCAGGTTACGCCGACGCGAACGTGGAAGTCCGTCAAGCTTCCGCGTCAATCGACCTATTGCGATATGCATAGGAATGTGCAACAACGCATTTTGGCAATCGCGGAAACGCGGAATCACAGCGAGATTGCGAATGCGCTCGGTCACTGACCGACCGCATTCGGGGAGCCGTCGAACCCGGCGGAAAGGCGCTGACAGGGCATAAGGAACCGCCGAAGAAGCCGTGACGGAGAGTATAACACCGAGACTCAACCCGCGACCGTTCTCGTAAGTCGTGTCGCGTAAACATTGTCGCGAAGTGCGGACGAGCGAGTGATTGTAATTATAAAAGGTTAAACCAAGTGTGAAGTGTAAGGAGGCAATGAAATAAAGCTCCAACATAAGATAAAATAAAGTGAAGTTAATTCAACGACGCCTACACCCCGTTCCACCTACGAAACCGAACCTGCTCTTCCTAGTCTGCCCGCCCGTGCTTTCCGAGTTCCAACTCGTAAGGTCAAAAGGATCCCGAAAATAATAAACGTTTTGCCGTAAACCGTCACCAACCGGCGACGCGGCATAACATAATTTGGTGGCAGCGGTGGGATAGACCGAAGCACCAGGACAACTAGGAAAGATACTAAAAATACCTAACAGCGAATCTGCTTAAGGTACGCAAATAAAGTCTACCAGTCAACGCTGAGTACGACCGACAAGGAAGAATCCTAAAAAATTAAGTACGGTGGAACACCTGTGGATTGACCAAAGATCAGATCGACCGGCGGGAATAACCAAGGTACGGAGCGACCAAGGTATCAACCACGGTACTGAGCCAAAAGGGATCGATCAAGGCATCCCCAAGGACACCAAGGGGCAAAGGAAAATACAAGGCCGATACTCAAGGCCAAGTGCAACTATCCAGAGGACCGGCAGAACGCGCTTAAAAGGGAACGCCAACTGATCCGGATCCAACGCCAAGCAGCGGACAACGCCAAGCAGCGGACAACGCCAAGCAGCGGACGACGCCAACGCAGCGGACGACGCCGACACAACGGACAACGAGGGAGCAGCAACCACGCCAGGGCCAGCCGCAAACGACGGAGCCTGCGAGCGACCATGCGAGCTATACTTCTAATGTAAGTCGAGAAAATCCAAATTGTATTACGCGTGAATGTCGGGAGAAAATAGTCCTCCTCGAACACCGATAGCCAATAAGTCGTGGTTAGCCAACGAGTTTGCACCACGGATAAGTAGTCCACGCGCGACAGTACAGGCAACTCTAGATAACGTTCGTGTAGCATTAGAAACGCGACACTCGGACAGCGACGCCGAGTTACCGGAAAACGTTGTTATCGAGCGCGAGTTTCCGTTTGGTAATCTTGACGAGAGCTTATTCTTAAACGACCCCATTGACCGGACGGACGAAAAACCGCGTAGAAGCAGACCATACGTTAGCAGAACTCCTAGCAGAGTATCCTTGCGACGAGAATTTTCACTAACCTCCTACGAGAGCGATATATTCGACCCCAGCGAATACTATCGGGAAAACGGCGAAGATACGCGAACGGAAAATCTTCTATTAGAAGAACACTTTCACACAAATCAGCCACAAGCGCAAATTAAGAAAATCGAAATGGCACAGTCACAATCCGGCACACAGTACGCACCTTTATCTACGGAAACGCACGACGTAAAAGCAATATACAATTTATTACTGGAAATGCAGAAAATACAAGAGGAATCGCGTGACGAAGCGCGTGAATTACGAGAACGGTTAACAATACTAGAAAGTAGTACACGAAACGGCGACCAAGTAGGAGCCGGAAACGGAAGATATTCGAGCGAAAATTACGGACGGACAGAACACGATATAAGAAATCGGCGTAGTACCGTACCGAATTTTATAACACTAAAGGAAGCACGAAGCATGATCCCTGAGTTCGATGGGACATCGCGGCAAAAATTACAAGAATTTATAAACGCGTGCACATATGCGGTACATAATATACAGCCTACGGACGAAGAATCATTAGTACAAGCGATTTTATATACAAAATTAAAAGGAAAGGCAATGCAAGATTTTGAGACGCGAGATATACAGACATTCGCTCAATTAAAGCAACAATTAGAAGATTGCTATCAAGCTAAGCAGAGCACCACGCATTTGCAGATTGAGTTTAATACGCTCAAACAAAAGCCAAACGAAAGCGCACATGCTTTCGGGCAACGAGTCGATCTACTAGCCATGAAGCTATACGACGCTATGATAGAAGGAGAAGATCACTCCGGTATGTTTAAACGCGCGATTCAGCAAACGATACAAAAGCAAGCCTTAATTAACTTTCAAATAGGATTGCGCGACGAATTGAAAATACTTGTACGTTCGCAACGATATACGACGTTACAAGAAGCCATAACGGGAGCGAGCGCGGAAGAAAAGCTCATAGGGCCGACCGCGACAAAAACGGGCGCCTCGCCATACAAAAATAAGCCAGGATATGCGAGACAGCCTCAAAATCAGAGCGTACAATGTTTTAAATGCGGAAAAAATGGTCATTATGGACGGGAATGCCGAAGTCACGGAAACGCATTACCCAAACCTAGCAAACCTGCACAAGTAAATGCACTGCAGAAATATTGCAATTATTGCAAAAAATCGGGGCACAACCGAGATGAGTGTTGGACATTAAAAGGGCGAAATTACACCCCCAACACTAATAAATCCGAAGAAAACAAAAAGGGGCCAAACGAAAAAAGACAACAAGTGAACGTGCTGAATCAAAGGAAGAACGCTGACTCTGCAAGCAGCGAAGACAAACATGAGGAGGCGAGAGGAAAACAACCACGACCTGCCTTAGAATATCGGGTTACACATATCAAAAGTGTGCCACGCGCACGCACGAAGACAGAACTGTTATTGACAAGACTATCAATACGAGAGGTAAAATCCGGAGCATTGGATATGCTATATGACTCTGGGTCAACAATTTCATTAATAAAGCTAAACGCGTTAAAAGATGACGCACTAGTTTACGAAGACCGCATAGCGCTCACCGGAATCACGGGACACAAAATACATACACTCGGAAAATTGTATGCAACCATAGAAACAAATAAATTAAAAATTAAACACGCATTTTACGTGGTAAAAGAAGACATGCCCATAGAGCACGATGGAATCCTAGGAATAGATTTCCTACGGAAACACGCCGCATCTTGCGATTACGAGCAAATGCAATTAAAAATAAAAGAAAAAACTTTCAAGTTGTACCCGTATGGAAAGGTCACACTAAAGCCCCGCAGCGAGACTATAATAGAAGCAATTACGGATAAAAATGAAGAAGGTATCGTACGAGCAAGGGAGATAAAATCAGGAGTTTATATTGGAAACTGCCTAGTGAAACCAGAGAATCATATCTGCGTTCTAAGCGTAATAAATACTACAGACAAGGAAATTGAAATACCGACTCCACAAGTTACGCTGGAAGAATTAGAAACAGATACCAAAATACATGCGACAATGGCGGGAAAAGAAACTAAACCTGCTATACCGCGAAATAAACGCATCTGACTAGCATTGCGTACACAGCACTTAAACGCCGAAGAAAAACGATCCCTCCAACACATATGCGAAGAATATGGCGATTTATTTCATTTAGAAGGAGAGCCATTAACATGTACTGCCGCAGTAAAACACGAAATAAATATACGCGCTGACACTGCACCTGTAAATGTAAGACCATACCGACTTCCAAACAAGCATAAAGCGGAAGTAAATTGGCAAGTACAAGAAATGTTAGAAAACAAAATAATTCAAAGCAGTACTAGCCAATGGAATGCACCGTTGTTAGTGGTACCTAAAAAAGCTGACGCAGCAGGAAACCCGAGGCTCCGAGTAGTCGTAGACTTTCGGAAGCTAAACGATCTAACGATAGGCGACTCATTCCCACTGCCGAATATCACTGATATACTTGATCAGTTGGGAAACGCCAAGTATTTTACTACGCTAGATCTGGCATCTGGGTATCATCAGATACCAATGGCCGAACGAGATAAACACAAGACAGCATTTTCGACACCTTACGGCCACTACGAATTTAATCGCATGCCGTTCGGACTAAAGTACGCGCCCGCAACGTTTCAGCGGTTAATGACTTCTATACTAACTGGCTTACAGGGAATTAAATGTCTTGTGTATCTAGATGACATAGTAGTGTATGGATCTAGCCTGGAGGACCACAACAAACGATTAAGAGAAGTGTTACAAAGACTTCGAAATAACGGGTTAAAATTGCAATCAGAAAAATGCGAATTCTTACGCAAGGAAGTGATCTATCTAGGCCACATTATTTCAGAGAATGGAATTTCTCCAGACCCATCAAAGCTAGTAGCAATAAAAGAATTTCCTACGCCAAAAAGAGTTAAGGACGTGCAGTCATTTATCGGCTTAGCCGGTTATTACAGAAAATTCATAAAAGATTTCTCGAAGATAGCCAAACCGTTAACAAAGTTAACAAAGAAGACGGAAAAATTCGAATGGACTTCAGAGCAAGAAAATGCCTTCAATAATTTAAAGGAAAAATTAACAACGGCACCTGTGCTTAAGTATCCAGATTTTACGCAAGAGTTTATTATAACTACTGACGCATCCGACCATGCCATCGGAGCAATACTATCTCAAGGAAAGATAGGTTAAGACCAGCCAATAGCTTATGCCAGTCGAATTCTATCACGAGCAGAACAAAATTATAACACTACAGAGAAGGAGTTATTAGCCATTGTATGGGCGGTCAAACATTTCCGACCATACGTTTATGGTACCAAATTTAAAATTGTGACCGACCACAAGCCGTTAACATGGTTATTTAACGTTAATGATCCAGGCTCAAGACTGATTCGATGGAGATTACAACTGGAAGAACACAATTATGAAATTATACACAAAGCCGGAAAGGCGAATGTAAATGCCGATGCGCTGAGTCGTAATGTAAAACGAGACGAAGTTGTCTCAGAAGAGGAACCGAAAATCCACACGATAAACGAGGATAACTCCAACGAAGATGAAGCAAAAGTATATACAGAAGAAGAAAAGAAGCAGATATTACATGAGTACCATGATGCACTTATAGGAGGGCATCAAGGCGTCGAACGAACAATTAATAGAGTCCGGTTAAATCATAACTGGCGCGGATTGACGAAAGACGTCGAAAAATATATAGCTAAATGCGAGCTATGTCAAAGAAATAAGCTATCGCGGAAAAATAAAGTACCGTTGGTAATTACGGACACCCCTACCAAGCCATTCGAGAAATGTGCTTTGGATATCGTAGAACCACTTACGATTACAACAAGTGGAAATAAATATTTGTTAACATTTCAAGATAATTTAACAAAATATAGTAAAGCGATACCAATTCCAAACCAGGAAGCAAGTACAGTAAGTAAGCAATTTGTGACAAAAATTGTCTTAGAGCATGGAATTCCAGAAAAAATTCTGACCGACCAAGACACGAATTTTTTGAGTGAGGTATTCAAAAACACCTGTAAACTCTTAAGGATAAACAAAATCCAAACTACCGCGTATCATCCAGAGAGCAACGGAGCACTCGAAAGATCCCACCGAACACTAGCAGAATACCTGCGACACTATATAAATGAGGACCAAACGGATTGGGATGAATGGATACCGTTTGCGATATTTGCATATAATACAACGCCGCACACAGCGACGGGGTATACACCGTTTGAGCTAGTATACGGTCATCAAGCTGAATTACCGACAGCACTGACAAAACCACCTAAACTCACGTATAACTATGATGATTATGCACAAGAGTTACGAGAAAGATTAAGAGCGACCAACAAAGTTGCCAGGGAACACGTTCAAGAGGAAAAGATTAAAGCAAAAAAACAATATGATACGAAGACTAAAGAAACAAGTTTTCGTGTAGGTGACAAGGTACTTATGTACGACGAAACGTTACGACGAGGACGTTCAAAGAAACTTGAATCCCTATGGACAGGACCGTACATAATTATTGAAAAGAATTCAGACGTTAATTATACTATAAAGAAAGGAAGAAAAATAATGCGCCTACATGTAAATAAATTGAAACTTTTTATAGAAGAATAACAAAAAAAAAAGAGAGAAACACTCTGAAACAGAATATCTCTGTTGCAGAATACTCGCGTGCTGGAGAGGGCAAGCATTAGCCCGAGCAGAAAAAACGGAACCACATTACAAAATCCAACAATTAACAAAAATCCTCACGCAGATCAACACAATATATAAAACGCCGACAAACTCAAGGAGGGGATTAGTGGACGGAATAGGTTCAATAGCAAAATCATTGTTCGGAACGATGGATGCAAACGACGAAAAGCGCATCAACGAACAGTTACAGCTATTGGGAAACAATCAACAAACATTACACCATGTAATGCAGAATCAGATCAAGGTGATGAATGCCACTATAGGACATATAGAGAATTTAGAAAACATAATAGAACGAAATCGTAATCTATTAGAAAAACGAGTTACAGATTATCTTAACAGGGAAGAAATGAAAGAACATTTTGAGATTGGCATAGCGGTAATCACAGATTTAATCCGCGACGTCGAGAACATACTTGAATATTTGGCATGCATAAGAAAAGGAACAATGCATCCGAAATTAATGCCAGTAGAGGATATCACCTGGCAGTTGAAAGAAGCAAGTCAGCAATTGCCACCGGGGTCATATTTCCCGTTTAGAGTCAACCTCGAAGACTGGTTTACGATTGAAAAACACACGACAATAAAGGCATTCTACAAAAATAATCAAATATACACCGTCTTACTTTTTCCTTTAATCACACCACCGCTTTATGATATAATGAGCGTTATTGAATTTCCCGTGCTCACACGCAAGAATGTACTCACATCAGTAAGAGTTGATAATAAAATAATAGCAGTAGATAAAGAAAGAGTGACCTACATGCTCTTAGACGAAGATTATCTGGCAAAGTGTACCTCCACTAATCTGCAGTACGTATGTACACAAAATACACCGATATATCGTATCGATGAAAACGCACCGTGCGAGATACAAATGTATGTTCAACAGCAGCATTATTACAAAATGTGTAAATTCAGACACACTGCTACAACACGAACAAAATGGATCCCATTACGACGACCACACGATTGGCTGTATTCAACAGTAACGGAACAACCAATACTTATACAATGTAATGAGCACGAGAAGAAGCAGATAATCAATAAAACTGGCAAAATCACTCTAGGAAAAGAGTGCAAACTAATGACAACCGACATGACAGTACAAGCTGAAGAGACAATATACGAGACAGACATAGAGACATATTTACCCGAAGTAAATATTTCGCTTATATATGATCATGAAATGATTACATTAAATAACGAGACAACGGACGATTTAACTCAACATCGAGCTGAATTGACAGAATTAAAAACGCGAATACAAAGTGAATATTGACCTAGAAAACGACGACCGAAATTTTTACGTCCGAAAACAATTTGTATACCCAATGACAGCGAGCGGTATAATTACATTAGCCATAATAAGCATTGTAATATACGTATTAATAAAAAATAAAATAAAAAAGAAAAAGAACCCACGGTCACCACTTACATTATACGATGAAGAAAGATCATTTCGACCATACGGATTTCCGAAACCAATTTTAAAACGTAGTGTAAGTACCAGGTTCTAATAGAATAGTAAACGATTATAATAAAATATTGTACACGGGTATTATAAAATGTAAAATATATATAGGTATATAAGGGAAAAATATAGGAATGGGTATACAAAAAAGTAGAAATTAAAATATATATCGAAAACTCGCATACCTCGTTTTCTCTTTTTAACGGGGGAGGGATGTTGTAATCCAAAATTACAACAAGTAATTATTAAATTAATTATTAAAATCACAGAATAGTCTTTCGAAAGACTTCGAGGAAATTGTCTTTCGAAAGAGATCTCAGGTTACGCCGACGCGAACGTGGAAGTCCGTCAAGCTTCGGCGTCAATCGACCTATTGCGATATGCATAGGAATGTGCAACAACGCATTTTGGCCATCGCGGAAACGCGGAATCACAGCGAGATTGCGAATGCGCTCGGTCACTGACCGACCGCATTCGGGGAGCCGTCGAACCCGGCGGAAAGGCGCTGACAGGGCATAAGGCCGAAGAAGCCGTGACGGAGAGTATAACACCGAGACTCAACCCGCGACCGTTCTCGTAAGTCGTGTCGCGTAAACATTGTCGCGAAGTGCGGACGAGCAAGTGATTGTAATTATAAAAGGTTAAACCAAGTGTGAAGTGTAAGGAGGCAATGAAATAAAGCTCCAACATAAGATAAAATAAAGTGAAGTTAATTCAACGACGCCTACACCCCGTTCCACCTACGAAACCGAACCTGCTCTTCCTAGTCTGCCCGCCCGTGCTTTCCGAGTTCCAACTCGTAAGGTCAAAAGGATCCCGAAAATAATAAACGTTTTGCCGTAAACCGTCACCAACCGGCGACGCGGCATAACACTAGATAATAAACTTTTCGAGGGTATAGGGAAGTTGAAAGATTTTCAGCTTAAAATTCCGATAAATAGTTCGGTGAAACCAGTTGCTCAGCCGCGAAGAAGATTGCCTTATAAAATGCGTGATTTAGTTAAACAAGAGATAGAGAAACTGTTGCGTGATGATATTATCGAAAGAGTAAAAGGGCCGACGCCTTGGGTATCGCCAATAGTACCGATAGTTAAAAGATCGGGGGAAATACGTCTTTGTTTAGATTTACGTGAAGTAAACGAGGCAATAACTCGTCAACGAAGCCCGTTACCTGTATTTGTAGAACTACTTGATAAAGTAAGAGGCGCGAAGTGTTTTTCAAAGTTAGATATTCGGGGAGCGTTTAATCAAATTGAGCTTGAGGAAAATACGCGAAGTATTACTACGTTTAGTACGGATTGTGGTCTATTTAGATTTAAGAGGTTAGTTTTCGGTTTAACCTGTGCGCCGGAAATTTTCCAAGAGATATTGGAAGAAATTTTACGAGATCTGGAGGGAGTAATAAATAGCGCAGACGATATTGTGATTTATGGAAAGAATTTAGAAGATCATAATCGGAAACTTCAGAAAGTACTTGACAGACTCTTAGAGAAGGGTTTGACGCTTAATAAAAATAAATGCGTTTTTGCGGTTAAGGAAATTGAATTTTTGAGGTTCATAGTAAACGGGTCAGGTTATCGGTTAATGCGATCGAAAGTCGAGTCAGTACAGAATTTCAGAGAACCCGAAACGCCAGAAGAAGTCAGAAGTTTCCTGGGGTTGGTCAATTTTTGCGCAGCGTTTATTCCAAATATGGCGACAATTAGCGAACCTTTAAGAAGGCTTACGCGAAAGAGCGAACCATTCGTGTGGGGTGAACCACAGAAAATTGCATTTCAGATGCTGAAAGATAAGCTGATGGATGCAGAAACGCTAGGTATTTATAATCCGGATGCGAGAACTAGAGTAGTTGCAGACGCTAGCCCGGTAGGTATAGGTTGTGTTTTAGCACAGGAACAAGATCGACAATGGCGAATTATAAGTTTTGCGAGTCGAAGTCTAACCGATTATGAGAGAAGATATTCACAGACGGAAAAGGAAGCTTTAGCACTGGTCTATGCGTGTGAAAGATTCAAATATTGGCTTTTTGGTATTAAGTTTGAATTGGTCACGGACCATAAAGCCTTAGAATGTATATTTGCACCAAGGTCAAAGCCATGCAGCCGCATAGAGAGGTGGGTGCTAAGACTTCAAATGTTTAAATACAAAGTGATATACGAAAGTGGAAAGAGTAATATTGCAGATCCGTTATCTCGTTTATTAAAAACAGGTAATAACGAGGGGGAGAAAAGTAAGTGTGAGGACGAATTGTTTATCGCGTGGGTTGCAAAAGAGAGTGTGCCAAGAGCAATGTCTATTGAAGAAGTGGAAGTAGAATCGCGCGAAGATTCGTGGTTAGGTGAAGTTAGGCAAGCGATTGCAACAGGAAACTGGGATTCGTTATCCAGTACGCGGATAAAAGCAATTAAAGACGAACTTTGTGTGTACAATAATGTTGTGTTACGGGGAACGAGAATTGTCGTACCCGAAAAACTAAAGAAGCGAGTATTATCAATAGCGCATGAGGGACATCCTGGTATTGTTGCGATGAAGGATAGACTAAGGAGTAAAGTTTGGTGGACAGGAATCGATAAAGACGCGGAAAACTTTGTAAAAACGTGCGAGAGCTGCCAAATAGTGCAAAAGACAGCTAATATCTCACCGTTGAAACCAAACGCGCTACCGGATAGTTCGTGGGAATGTTTAGCGATGGATCTCCTTGGGCCTTTGCCTTTCGGAAATTTCATATTCGTGATTATTGATTATTACAGTAAGTTTTACGAAATAGAGATAATGCAATCAATTACGTCGGCAGCGATTATTAATAGATTGAAACATATATTTGCGAGATATGGTTATTCGAATAGGTTAATATCTGATAACGGGAAACAATTAGTGAGTGAAGAAATGCAGGAATACATGTCTAGGTGCGGTATTAAACTTATTCATGTAGCGCCGTACTGGCCCCAAGCGAATGGGGAAGTCGAAAGACAAAATCGCAGTCTTCTTAAACACATAAAGATTGCACAGCTCGAACGAAAAGACTGGAAACAAGAGATATTAGACTATCTACTTATGTATCGCTCATCTCCACAAGCATCGGCAGGGGTTTCGCCAGCGGAACTAATGTTCGGTCGAAAGATAAAAACTAAAATGCCAGAATTGCGAGGGATCAGAAATAATCTAGATGAAGCTATTAGAGATAGGGATGCGTGGAAAAAGCTTAAAAGTAAAGAGCGATACGATTTGCGAAACAATGCCAAAGAAAGTGATTTGAAATTAGGTGATACTGTTCTATTAAAAGCGATAAAGCGAGATAAATTAAGTCCGGAGTATGAAAGCGTTAAGTACGAGGTAGTTGATAGAGCCGGTGATAATGTAACGATTAAAAATGCGGATGGAAAGAGGTTTAAACGAAATGTAGCACATGTCAAGAAGTTTAACCGTGCAGGGCCTAGCGAATTTGACGATGATGTTGAAATAATATCGGAGCAAAATGTCAAAGTGAAAACCGAATCGGAGTCGCGGGAGGATTCTGTTGTTGCAACGAAGTCAGAACCAAGTGCTGATCTTAGTGTAGCGCAAAGTAGGCCTGTACGAGACAGAAAGTTACCAAATCACTTAAAGGATTATATAATGGAGTAGGTTTCAAGCAATTGGCAATTGTATTACTTATTACCAAAGACTTTACGTTAAGGCACAACCGTAATATAGATTATAAGGTAAACGTTTATTCTGAGAAAAGGGAGGATGTTACATATGTATAAGCCCTAAAAGGTATGTGAGCTGGTAAGCGTGAGATGGCGTTGCGAGAGTAACGAAAGGCGGCATTAACACACGAGACCGTGAGCAGTAAACACGCGAATAAAGAACGAGTATTCAATTACGTATAGTGTTGTTAATGTGAGTTACCCCGGCCATCCCATATAACAGTACATATTTATATTTATGCATTATAAGTATGCATACGTTTCAAATTCGCGCACTTTTGCATGCGCGTGCGGCCACAGAGCTGACAGAGCATCCCTGGTAAAAATTCCGGACAGATACGGACAGAAACGGATAGAAATTCTATCTGTATCTAACTGTAAGCTGTCTGTTCTGTCTGCAGTAAATATTTGCGAATACCAATCCCATCTGTTTCTAACCGTACGACTGTTGTAACATAGAAAAATGTGATGAGATCTTATCCGCTTCTTTCCGCATCCTATCCGAGGCAACATTTTCAACTGTAAGTGTCTGCAATTACGTGTTACAACTCTAACTGTTTCTGCCCGCATCCTATCCGAGGAAAATCTTAACTGCTTCTACCTGCAATTACGTGTTACAATTCTAACTGATTTTGTCCGCATACTGTCCGAGGGAAATCTTAACTGCGTCTGTCTGCAATTTCGTGTTACAACTTTAACTGTTTCTGTCCGCATCCTATCAGAGGCAAATCTTAACTGCGTCTACCTGCAATTACGTGTTACAATTCTAACTGTTTCTGCCCGCATCCTATCCGAGGAAAATCTTAACTGCTTCTACCTGCAATTACGTGTTACAATTCTAACTGATTTTGTCCGCATACTGTCCGAGGGAAATCTTAACTGCGTTTGTCTGCAATTTCGTGTTACAACTTTAACTGTTTCTGTCCGCATCCTATCAGAGGCAAATCTTAACTGCGTCTACCTGCAATTACGTGTTACAATTCTAACTGTTTCTGCCCGCATCCTATCCGAGGAAAATCTTAACTGCGTCTACCTGCAATTACGTGTTACAATTCTAACTGATTCTGTCCGCATACTGTCCGAGGGAAATCTTAACTGCGTCTGTCTGCAATTTCGTGTTACAACTCTAACTGTTTCTGTCCGCATCCTATCAGAGGCAAATCTTAACTGCGTCTACCTGCAATTACGTGTTACAATTCTAACTGTTTCTGCCCGCATCCTATCCGAGGAAAATCTTAACTGCTTCTACCTGCAATTACGTGTTACAATTCTAACTGATTTTGTCCGCATACTGTCCGAGGGAAATCTTAACTGCGTTTGTCTGCAATTTCGTGTTACAACTTTAACTGTTTCTGTCCGCATCCTATCAGAGGCAAATCTTAACTGCGTCTACCTGCAATTACGTGTTACAATTCTAACTGTTTCTGCCCGCATCCTATCCGAGGAAAATCTTAACTGCGTCTACCTGCAATTACGTGTTACAATTCTAACTGATTCTGTCCGCATACTGTCCGAGGGAAATCTTAACTGCGTCTGTCTGCAATTTCGTGTTACAACTTTAACTGTTTCTGTCCGCATCCTATCAGAGGCAAATCTTAACTGCGTCTACCTGCAATTACGTGTTACAATTCTAACTGTTTCTGCCCGTATCCTATCCGAGGAAAATCTTAACTGCGTTTACCTGCAATTACGTGTTACAATTCTAACTGACTTTGTCCGCATACTGTCTGAGGGAAATCTTAACTGCGTCCCTGGCGAAAATATTTCTACAAAATTTAAAAAAAAATAAAAATGTGCTACAAAAAACTATAAAATATAATTGCCAGAATCTATTAAAATCTACATAAATTTGAGAAGTGCTACAGAATTCTACATAAAAATGCTAGAATTGGAACACTTTTGTAAATTTATGTATTTTTTTATTGGATCTTGATTTATAAATTAGTCGGTAAAACTACGTCAAACTACAACTAATACTGATATTCTACACATTTCTATGTCTATTTGAGTACAGTAGACTACAAAGAAATACTACCCTGGTGAAAATAATTTTACAAATTTTTATGAATAACTACAACTTTTTGGATATACTATGAACAAAATAAAAAATAAAATTTACTTCTCTCGTTGAACATTATTTTATTGCTGAAAATCTTGATTACGTGCAAGCTTAATTAAGTACATTTATATTGTACTTAGAAAATTTGCTTACCACCGCTGGATTTGAACCTGAAACCCCTGGCTCTTGAGTCAGTCACCTTCCGCACTGTGCTACAACATTGATTGATGAAGGCGTTTCCTATTGTCTATATATGTTACACTTATTGTTAGCAGACGTACGGAAGGTGTTAGTTCTTAATAAAGTCGGTTTATTATACAAGGTGTCTCAGGACCTCACCGACAAACTTTGAGGAATGATAGGTCACACAAAGGGGATCATTTTTTGTTAAGGAACATATGGTCGCTGACGCATCCATCGAAAATCAGCCGATTTCAATCAAATTGTTTTGGCATCAAGTTGCTTCTTTCTAAGTTACTTGTGTTCAAAACTCTAAAAATGTTGTCTAAAATTAAGAGACTATCACCATATAGTATGCAGATAGTCATGTTTAATTTTAAAATGTCATAAACCAATTGCATAGCCGTATTAGCGTCTTAAGATATAACTTAAGACTGTCTTGAAATAACATCCAACTATATGAATAACGGCCATAGTCTCTTAATTTTAGACAAAATTTTTAGAGTTATATTGCTACAACTTGATCTATAAATTACGGGACAAAACTACGTCAAACTACTACTATTAACTACTATTAAAAATTTGAGAATCAATAAAATCTTAAAAAATTAAAATATCTGCTTACTTGTAGAATACTACAATTATTTATAAATGACTATAGAAATCTGCCACAATTTACATATCGTAAAACTATGCAAATTAGAATCTAATCCAGTTTTTAGTTTCTCATAAAATAGGTACTACAATTTTATACAAATAGTAACAAATACCGATTTGTTTGTACAGCTAAAAAATTTATTACAATTATGGCTAATTAAAATTTGTAATTTTTAGTTAAATGTTACAAGTTTTTACACAAATCGTCCAAAATTCATCTATTATATTAATAACTTCTTAATTCGCAGAAGTCAAAATACTTATGTTTTTATTTTCGTGTAGTCTGTTGTAAAGTCCAATAGAAAAATACATAAATGTACAATTTTTTACCTTTATATATTTCTGATTCGTGAATGGTTGTAATTTTGCATATATACAATACTACAAGATCTTACAGAAAATGACAAAATCCTTAAGTCTTTTACAGCTCGTGAATTCATGAAAATCTACATAAATTTGCTTTTTGTAGATGTTTATAAGATACTACAAGTTTACATGAAAATTAACAGACCTTCAACCAAACTTTTCACCTTTCCATGGAAAATTGTAGTATCTTATAAAAATCTAAAAAAGCGAATACATGTAGATTTTCATGAATTCACGATTCGTAAAAGGCTAAGAATTTTGTCGTTTTTTATAGGACCTTGTAGTATTATATGCGAAATTACAATCATTCACGAGTCAGAAATTTAATAAGGTAAAAAATTGTACATTTGTGTATTTTTCTATTGGGTCTTACAGCAAATTATACGAAAATAAAAACATAAGTATTTTGACTTCTGCAAATTAAGGAGTTATTAATAATAGATAAATTTTGAAAGATTTGTGTAAAAACTTGTAACATTTAACTAAAAAGTACAAATTTTAATTAGCCATAATTGTAATACATTTTTGAGTTGTACAAACAAATTGGTATTTGTTACTATTCGTACAAAATTGTAGTATTTTATGAGAAACTAAAAACTGAATTGGATTCTAAATTGCAAAGTTTTACGATACGTAAATTATGGTAGATTTCTGTAGTCATTTATAAATCATTGTAGTATTCTACAAGTAAACAGATATTTTAATTTTCTAAGATTTTGTTTCTTCTTGAATTTTTAAAATTTGTAGATCTATGTACTATTTTTTATTAAATTGCAGTTTTTCATGAAATATTACTTGCAATAATTTCTTGATTTGAGAGCATTGTAATTTATGGTACTATTTCGTAGATATTTCTACAAAAAAATAATTATTTCTACAAAAAATTAAATATTTCAACAGAAATATACAAATTTTTATTTTTAGTCAAATTTTGTAGTTATTCATAGAAATTTTTTCCGCCAGGGGTCTGTCTGCAACTACGAATCCTGTCTGTTTTTATCCGCATTCTGTACGCATCCAGATGCTGACGGTATCTATTTGTAATTGCGGATACCGTATCCATCTGCATCTGTACGCAATGTCGACTTATAGGAATTTGTCTGCAACTATGGATACGATTCCTGCCTGTTTCAAATAGGAGTTGAATTTTTTCTTCAACGTTGCTGTTAGAGCGAACAGGATTTCGTTAGATATTACCAGCGACTATATAACAGCAACGTTGAAGAAATAGATTCAACTCCTATCTGAAACAAACAGGAATCGTATCCGTATAGTTACAGACAGATTTCTATAGGTTGGCATTGCATACAGATGCAGATGGATGCGGTATCCGCAATTACGGATAGATACAGTAAGCATCTGATGCGTACAGAATGCGGACAGAAACATACAGGATTCGTATCCGTAGTTGCAGACAAATTCCTATAGGTCGACATTGCGTACAGATGCAGATGGATGCGGTATCCGTAATTACGGATAGATACCGTCAGCATCTGATGCGTACAGAATGCGGACAGAAACATACAGGACTCGTATCCGTAGTTGCAGACAAATTCCTATAGGTCGACATTGCGTACAGATGCAGATGGACGACGATTCGCGACGACGCCGCTAGGCGGCGCATGATGAAAAGCGTTTCTCACATTTAAAATACAACCAGCCATAATATATAAGCAGGCGTTCTGTCAGGCGACAACCAGAAAAATTACAGTGTCGTAACTGGAGGAATCCCTTCTCCTGGCATTTAAAGGTAGAATCTACCTGATAACTACAAACCTTCCACAATGTACATGTATTTGCAGTAATAAGAAATGAATAAAACGCATTTGCAGTTAGAAACGGATAGAGCGGGCAAATCATAATTGCATGCAAATGCAGATAGATATCCTGCCTGGTTTTGCAATCAGATGCGGATAGACATTCAAAACTGGTTGCGTATAGAAACGGATAGGATTCGTAATTACGTTTGCGGATAGATTCGGATAAGTTCCGTTCCGTTAGGAATCAGTTAGATGCAGTTAGCCATGCATGCCATACCTATCCGCTTTTACGGCCAGAAGCCGATAGATTGCGTAACCTGTTCCTAACCGTATTTGCCCGTAATTGCGTGGATAGAAACACACAATTTTGCTGACAGAAACAGATAGGTGCGCGTTCTGACCGTTTCTGTCCGGAATTTTTACCAGGGATGCGCATGTAGCCGCGAAGCATATTCATGGTCGCTACATCACGTCGATATGACAGAATTTCTAACCTGAAAGTCGTCAACTTTAACGCTAAATATCTCGCTTCGCATGGCAGACCGCTGCATTTTGCTGCCAGATTCTTTCGTTTCGTGTCAAAACGCGTCGAATGAGCATAATTTTATTGATATTCGAGGTGCAGCGCGTATTCTAAATAATTACCAAAAGAAAATGTCACAATATTTTTTGATTAATGAAATTGACACTTGCATTGAGACTTTTGTTATCAACTTCACATTTTACAATCGGCGCCCTGAAAAGCGCAGCGTTGTCATATCGTTCTGACAGTAAAATTTACCAAAAAATAAAAAATTTCTAAATACACATAATATTTTCACTTTTTTCTTATAATTAAACATAATAATCAATTATAACTTGATTTTATATAAGTTTAATGCAATATACAAGAGTTTGCTGAGGCCCTGTTTAAGCGCCTAATACGAAATACGCTCCTCCGTGAAAGGAATACCTTAAACATGTTTAATGACTTCTAAGTAAATTCCCGAGCTAAATAAAATTCTATAAATTATCGGTTTTCTATTTTAATCACCGGAAATATTTATTTAAAACAACAAAGCTGGCTCGCTCGTTGACACACATTGCATATTTCGTACATATTCAAATTTATAATTAATTTGAATAATTAACAATATCGATTGGACGATTTCTCTCTCTGTGCTAAAAACATTAAATTTTACTTGGTTTCTTCTCTTACATCGGGCGCAGATGACAGGTTGCGGATTAAACAACGCTCGGCACTGTGTCGATTAGCTCGTCCTGCCGTTCACCGTTGATCGATCGGTTCACCTATTCACCTGGATTCATCCTCTGTAAGTTTGAAGACCTTGCTCTTCCTTTCGCCTCGTTTTCCTCCCCGTCTAATCTTTTATTAGTGTAGCGAGATTAAAAACTTCCTTCGATCTCTTTGTCAGTTTAATCCCTGAAGCTTTAATCAAAACATTTTCTAATTGTTCCTCATTTTTGCGTCATTTGAGAAGTGTTGTGAAGCGTAGTTCAATCAGCTTTGGCTTCTGATCAACCTGAAAAAGGTCTAGTTTCGAAAGTCGGCCGCGCAAGTCCTTATCAGCAACACCCGGAAAACGTGCCCGCATATTTCAACCGCGCAATTTACGGCGCCCAATTCTTTCGTGTCGATTAAATAATCCCGATAAAGACTGCCGCAAGCAAAGCTCGTTTCAGACCAACGACCGGCTCGCCTCTGGATGATAAACATTAATCAAAACGGTCAATCAGCGGAAAAGCAGCTCTTTCCTCCGGCGTGTAATTAGTGTTCTCAATTCTCAATGTCGTCGCATTTGTAATTTGAACAATGTCTTCGCCAAAAGATATAGTGCAGATAAATATGACTTTATAAAAACAAAATTAACAAAACAAAATAAATATTGGTATCAATAAGGAATTAATCATATAATAATTAATCATATAATAAAAAAATATTCATGACGCAAGAAAATATATTTCCTTTAAAAATAAATTGTAAAAATAATCTTACAAAATCTCGCAGATTGTCTGCGTGTGTAAAACTAATTATTTATAATTAAAGACAATAATAGTATATTATTTTAAAATATTGTTGAAAGCGAAAATTGTCAAACTAGTAAAAAAAAAAAAAAAAAAAAAAAAAAAAAAAAAATTGACGGTCTTATGTAATATTTATCGATAATCTTAAGAAACCTCGAAAGAGCTCCCATAAAACATATCGCGATAATGAAGTTGAGGCTCTAACTATTGCATTCTCGCGTTTATCGTTTATTATTGCGTCTTACGATACGAGCGAACGACCGCTGATGAATGAAAAATACAACAGTTTCGCTCATACTACAGTCCATTCACATTATGCGATTATACTATCGCGAATGAAACCGGATATCCTTTTAACTGCAGAGGAAGGGGTCACCGAATTACATCGTACGCCCAACGACATGCGATCCAGCTGTTGCGTTTCGAAGAACTAGAAAAATTCGTCGGCCTAGATATCGCGCGGGCAGATCGATGCACAGATCTATGCGGCGAAGCACCTATCGATTCGCAGAAAAGGCAGCATGGCATTTGACTTTCGAACTATACCATCGGCATTCGCAGGAGTGTCTGCAATTCGCTCTTGCCCACGGCTGAACGTCGCATCAGTCGACTAATTTTCTGATAATTTATTCCTAAACCATCTCTCAAACTAACGCTTTACCAACAATGCACATTATGTAAGACACGATGGTTGAGATGGTTTGAAAGTAAAACTTCGATTAGCGATTCTATCGAGACGAGAAAAATTGCAAAATTTACTCGTACCTGCCTATCAACTTGTACCTGCAATCATTTGAGCGTTAAATACTTCTTGTTTACAACGTTCATGATTTTTCTGTGCGGACTTTTTTGCGGATTACAAACTAAACTTTTCACGTAGAGTAACGCGCGATTCATTGTCAATAAGATTTCTGCTGGTCGACAGAAATGAAAATCATCCCATAAATTTCCATAATCGCAGAAATTATTTTCCGACGAGAAAGGAAGGGAAATGAACGCGAAAGCGATGAGAAACCGCGTGCCTCATAGAAAGTTACCGCTGAACCACTTTCGCAGGAGAGATTATCTAGTTAAGTTATATCAAGTCGAGTTATCAGAGCGATCTTTTTTCCCTGAGTCTCGTAAGAGGTCCCGCGCGAACTAATTATAGCTCCATTCGCGCGAGACGATAACTCCGTCATTGTTTTTCTCAATCCAATTCAATTCTCATAATTACGAATCTTACGTAACGCAGTCTTCGACTTGATTCGATTCTCTTACTTTAATTAACTTAATTTAATTTATTCTACTTAATAACAAATTTAATTCGATCGTTCTTTAATCGCAAACTAAATTCAACTTATTCTATTCAATTTAAATATAATTCTTTTCTTTTTTATTTGTTCAATTCAGTTCACTCAATTGTGGATCTAATCTGATTTATTCAGTTAGATTCCACTTGTTACGCTAGGACATACATTTAACACGGTGGAACACTCTTATAGTCAAGGATCACGTAGAAAATAAAATAGACGAGCGTTGTTACGCTCGAAGTCACAGCCTGATTCCTCTTAAAATCTTTTCACTTTGATCAACCTCTATCTTTCTTTTCTCCCTTCCGTCTCTTTCAATCGATTTGCCACGACTTCGATCGCAAAATCGCTCGGTGTTCTTTCTCGTTCGAATTGATTTTATTGATCAGTCTGAATGAATACACACACTCGTGTCACTTCGCTACTTTTTTTCTCATATCCCTCTCTTTCTTTTCCTCGATCATTATTGTCCGTTCTGCTCGTAACGCAGTCGGCTGAAAACAACAAGGTTGTAGAAGGATAGAAAGCTACGTCTAGAGTCCCCGCGGTCGGTCCTTGCTTCGGAAATAAAGGCGACGAGCAGGGACGAGAGACTTTCGTCTCTTTCCTTGGATCCGCAAAATTGCTCTCCTCTCGCTAAACGAACGCGAAAAGTCGGCCTCGCTTTCTCGCGAAGCGCCTTCTTTTTTCTTTCAGCACGTCCAAGTTAAAGTGGCCGTTGAAATTGCGCGTAAATCGGCTCTCTAATACATCGTTGTGTTTATTAAGCGATGTTGGCTAAGCGGCTTAGAACATCGCGCCGTTAAATGCCTAAGTGAGCACGCGATAAAACACCTCGGCGACGCATCGTTAAACTCTTGCAACAGAAAATTTATGCACGCGATTCGCGCGGATCTCACCGACAAGCAAAATAGCTGAAACATTAAGATCCAATTTGCTAGAATTATACTTCCTAAAAAATTATTAAATTGTTACTTGGGTTATGAAAAATTATATTGAAATAAAATCACGATAGATAAAAATTCATTCGAGAATAAAAATATTAAAATATAGTGGTATATATTGATTTTATCTCAATTTCCTCTTAATTATTCTACAGCAAAGTGATGTGATTACGAAAGTCGTAACAAGAATAGAAACTCATCCAAGTAAAAAAATAAAAAACTGATATTGGATGCCCGGACAATTAACAGATCGGCCGATTTTTATTTATTTTAATCTCGCTATAAAATGACAGCCGATCATTACGATACCCTGAGACGACGAGGGAGAGAGACGTTGGACCCGAACAGGCGCGTTTTATTCCCGAATGGACCGAGCCGCGGGATAATAGTATTAGGATGACAAAGAGCGACCGCGTGTTACTGGTTCGTCGAAGCGATCCCCACGAGAGCGAATATCGTGCATCCGCTGTCACCAAGTGTAAAGACATTATTAGCGTAAAGGGGGACGTAAGGATATTAAAAAGGAAACAGGGGCAAGGAGGCGAGGTCCTTACGCGTGAGCGCAAGGGATACAGGACGATATCGGTATACACATATAATATATATATGATATATATATATAGAAAGAGAACCAGCTAAGCATTCTACGATACAATCGAACTGTCGAAAACGAGAGCCGCAAAATTCTTGTGCGGCAAAAATTCGCTCTCGCAAATTTTGTCGTCAATTCGAAAAGAAAAAAAAGAAAGAGTGAAATTTCGAGTGCAGGCAATTTTGAAAACATTCACGATTATTCGACGGTACAGCCGCAGGGTTGCAATTATGCATTATTAATCCTTTCGACACTTTAGAGACAATGCGGTAAATAAAGTAATAAAGATATGGCAAATTTTAAAAAATTAATAATTTGAAAGTTAAATTAATAATTTTTTGAGTTACAAAATGATAATAATATTACAGAAATGCTATAATAAGCCAGACGACTAGCCCAGAATATTTTTAACCATTGATTAGGAATTTAATATCTTCATCTCAATATAAACTTTCTTAGATCTTTTCATTTAATCGTATTTTGACAAATGCTTCTTCTTCCTAGAAGATTAATAAAATAAAAATAAGTAATGGAAAATAAATGCAACGTTCGAATAAGAATAGCGGTAAATAAAATAAAACCTATATTCCCTCTCTTTAGAATTTAAATATTAGTTCTAGAGATTTGAAAAAAGACTCGGATTCCACTAGTCAGAAGTTAAAAACGCTTAGATAATACCTTAATAATTGCCAATCGTAGTGTTATTCAGGGATGCGTGTCTTTCTACAGAAGTCAAGCGATCAGAAAGCGTCTTGAAAGAATTAAAATTCGTCGACAAAAGAGATACGTGCTAATTGCATCGCTCTACATATCTGAACACAATCTTCTCTCGTTTCGACGTTCCGAACGATCGATCGGTTAATACGATTTACCCGCGATTCATTAACCGATTATTAATATTGTTTCTCGGTCCAGCCACGCGTCCGCCAAGCCGAGAACCGTCACTCTCCCAGATTTCTTTTTCTCTTCGATGCTGATGCATTTCGAAAAGCCGAATCGAGCCGTTGTCTGGAAGAAAACGTGTAAGCAAAAATATATTTGAATTTTATCGCGTAAAAAATTGTATATATATAAATAAAGCTACACTGACAACTAATATAATAAGATAGATATAAAAATATATTGATGCTGTAAAAAGATCAATAACTTCGAATTATAAATACATTAAATCGAAACGCGATAACATTAATTTTTAAATAAAATAAAAATCAATCAGAAATAAAAATCTACTCGTTTTCTCTTAAACACGATTTTCGCTTCTGCGATTTTCTTCCAGCCTCCTACTTGGAATTCCAAAATTGAAAATTGAAAATCTCAGAGGAGAGCTCGTTCGCTTTTCTTCCAGGTCGGTATGCGATTCCGACCAGAGAAAATCGGGAGGTTGCGACTCGGTTGCCTCGACTCTAGGACGGTAGGTCCAAACAATCGCCTGCCTTGAGGCAAGGGACCGATTAGGTCCAACAGCGATGAGATTGCTGTGATTGGTTGAAACAATATGTGGCTGTCGCCCGCAATTCTGGGATACGGATCCAGCGATAACATCGTGATCGGGAAAAAAAAATCACACCGTTCTTCAATCCCCGACTTAGACAACGAGACACAAAAGCGTATAATATATTTAGATTATGCATAATTATAAAAATGTGACGCGTGCGCGAGAGATTCCGCCAACTTTATCACATAAGCGAGATCGGCCAAGTTAAGGAACTGCGATTGCGAGATCGCTACGGCGACATATCCCAGAACAGCAGACTATGCCCAAAACTTTCGAGCTTTCCACAGAACGTTTTCTTTATTTTATTCGGAACATGTCGATAATATGACACTCAATAAATAACAGAACTTCTACATCTTAAAATTTTGCTGTTAGATTGTCCTGCCGAATCGCCGGAGTGCGAGGCTTTGCGTGAAACGCGCTTCTCTCTTCACGAAGATAAAAAGGAAAAAACAAAGAAAGAAAAGCGAGGGCATCCCCGGGTTTGGTTTGCACAATTCTCAAAATCCTTAAAAAAAAAATTACGCAATTTTATAATAAAATTTACAAATTCATAGAAACTCTTCTTCTTTTCACATTCAATAATTATATATATCGTGTTTATATAATTATATAATATACACATATTATTTTCCATCTTTTTTTCTATATTCTTGGAGAAAAAAATCGCGCAACCAAAACCCGGCTTGATCTTTGTGGATCAATTATGCAAAGGCAGCTTTACGTAATACAACGGGTATCATATCACGTAAGTGCTATATAGTCTCTACGGATTGATCGTCCACTTTCGTTTCCAATTTTTTATTTTTTTGGAAAGCCTCGTCTCTCGCGTCCAAATATTTATCTAAACAAGCACTTGAAAAAAAAGAAAAATCGTGTTTGTCAATGGTCATATAAATCTTAATAATTTTACTTGTATCCTTGAGCAAGTCAACAATCCGGTGGCCCTCGGAATGGTCGCAAACGAGGCGCTGTTATATAGCGAGAGAGTAAAGCGGTAGACAGTGTTCGCGGGGGGAGATTCGGAAAGACAACCCCTGAAAAATAAAGAAATTATAATAACGATGCGTAGATCATGTTATGGTACATACACGTGTTGTACGGCGCGCTTTCAATGCTGTTTCATTTTCATTTCTATTATTTTTCTGTATTTTCTTTTTGCTTTTGTTTTTTTTTGTCGAGAAGGCGTCGGTAGTACACTACCGGACGATGACGGTGGGCAAGAGTGGTGGTCGAAAGAACGAGAACCAGTAGCAGGGTGCCTACTGAAGACAACAACACAGGAAGCAATCGGGGATCTTCGTCACCGCGCCCACGTTTACGAACGATCACGGCATGAACGATCTATATATGCACGGACGATTCTTCCGTTATCGTTTGCTTAAATTTCGGCCCGATAGGATCGATTATTCGTCCGTGAGGACGAATTTTGGTCGCGCAACAAACGGCACGCACATCGAATTTTGCTAAATTAATAATTGATTTACTTTCTCCCTTTCTCTAGAACGGATCGACGACGAGCCGAACTGGGAAATTAATCGGCGTTGGTATAAAGCCGATCGATACGCAGTCGCTCTCGCCGAGTGTGACCCCCTCGATCCCAGCATACGATCTATTTTCTTCTTCTAGTTTGGTTCTAGTTCCGGAAAGAGACAAACGATGACTTAAGATTAAAATTAACTCGACATCAACACCGATAAATATTTCCACTGCGCTAAGACATTAAAAACGATACAATTACTTTCAACTAATTGTAAAAAGTTAGGACGATATCTCTTACAGCTTTGTAGGAACAGTGTGTCTTGTAAGTGGACTTAACGATACATAAGTAACGGGAATTTCGCGGAGAAACGGACACTCCGGTCAGCGTTATCAATAGACACCCTGAGTAGATGAGTAGAAACTAATAAAAGCGTATAGTAGACAGAAGGTAAGAGATGTAAGGCAAACGCGAGAGAATAGATAAAAGAAGTTCGGGAGGTGCCAAGAGTCTTGTAGACAGAGTGAGGAAAGTTCGCCAAGTTAAAGGACGAGAAGGAATTGAGCGTGATTCCGATCGTAGAGCAAAGTGCAATATCAAGTGCTATATTAGGACTAAATATATGAAGACTACGCTATCGATCGAATCGCGAGTTCGCGCTCGAAGGTCTATAGACGGACGAAGTAGAAGCGAATTTTCAGTATAACGACAAATAAATCACGAGTTAAAGTCCGCCCGCGAGATCGGGTACGCTCTACGATCGGCGATGAGAATCGGCGAGACGTGAAGGTAAAGGAAGAGTGAAGAAAACGGCGTGAGTCGAGTGTGGAGAGCTGGTGTTCGATTTCGTGAGCACCCTCCGTACTTACCACTCACTCATGCGTCGCCAACATTGTTCCTTTGGCAGAAAGGGAAAAAGGGGACTTTCTTGAGCCGAGTCAATCACCCTCGCAAGTCAATCTTGAAACTCTACTTTGACTTTTTTATACATATAAATTACTTGTTATTCATTCTTCTAAACATCTTCATTTATCTTAAATCGCGAAATTAGCATATATTTGCGGGTGTCATCTTTCTCTCAAATCAAGACCTTATTAATAATTAATTAAAACTTTCATCCAGACAGCAATTTGGAAGTTCTGCAGATTAATTTTGTAAATTAATAAAATAAACTTAGAAAATCAATTTTTTGTTTAGTAGATTAATTTTATGGCTCTGCTCGTCGCGAGGGTGCCTCGGCTCGAATTGGAGTAATAATAAAATAAAATTTGCGACAGACTAACCTGAGGCGACCGAATCTTCACACTGCGGCTAGCAAATAGGTTTTAAACTGTACACCCGATCTCTCATTTGCGTTGATCTATGCTCTTAATTCTATAATATTTTGGTGAGAACTGGTCAAGTTAAACGTGTTATTATACCGAGACTCCGTCATCGCTACTTCCTTTCGTGGTTATGAAAATTATCAGGAATTTAAGCTATTTTTTAAAAAAAGAAGAAAAACCACGCTATTCTATCACGAAAAAAATCGAAGACGCGCCGTGTAAAATTGATCCAAAATAAAATAAAAATTTTTTTAAATAAAAAACAGTCATAAATAATTAGATTTGATAACTGACTCAAATTATAAACCAGGTTCTCAACTTACTCGCGAGTCTTCTAAAATATCTATAGATTTATTATCATGAATACCTATCTATAACCCATATTATTCATGTTATTTTCCTTTTAAATTCTCAAAAGACTGAAATAAAATAAACCTTTCTCGAGTGTTTTCGCTGAAATAATTAAGTGAGTTCAAGTCTAGTTTCCTCTTTTTAGAAAAGAGTCGGACAGTATTTTCGCGTCTTCGATCCCTCTGAAAATCCTTACATCGAGTTTACTCGAGAGGCAAGTCGAGAAACAAAAATTTCAAACGTCACGGAACGGAACTGTCTCGAGAATGCTCTCTCATCTCGAGTTCTACTTATTGTTAGTCAAGTGAATCATCATCCAGCTGCAGCGTGAAGCGCCACCTTATCCGCGATTGCGCCTTTCCAAGAGGATACTGCAGGTGCATGGAGGCTGAGGGGAACAGCGCGTGATGGAAACGGTCTGAATGCGCGAAAAAGGAAAACTTCTTTAAGAGGGAAAGCGCGTAGCATTTTGTCGTTGTTAAAGGTATAATCATTTCCCGAGAAGAACTGCAATGTCAATTATCAATTTTACACGACATTACTGGATAAATGTGACTCAGTTGGATTTTTCAACAAATAGTTTGAAGACTTCAGACCAATAATAACAATTAATTATTGCGTGTTATACGTAACAATGCGCAAAATAAAACAAGGAATTTCGAAGGAATATATCTGCTTTTTTAATATTTTTTAAATTTTATTGTATTAAATTATATTAATTTCTAGTTTCAAGTCATTAAAATTTCATAACAATATACCAGAGCGCATTATTTATATAATTATGTTTAGGAAGCTTTATACAACTGAGAAAAATCAGATCTGGATTATGAAGAACTCAATGAACTGCACATAAAGGCTCTTGTCACTGAAAATTTCAACAGCGTCACAATTACCTTGAACTCGCGATTAGAGGATTCGTCACAGAAATAAAGCGGTAAAAACCGTAATTTGCAAGGCCCATTTTAAAGGCTTATTTTAAATTGACCTTACAAATTGCGGGACCCAACTCTCGCACTAAATCCTCAGATTGACTCTTCTCGTACAAGAGGGATAATGTCTTTTGCGCGCCGCGTTGTCGTCATCGCGACGAAAATGAGAAACGCAATCTCGACGGACATACCACTAGTACTATGAAATGGTTGTCCGATGCATAATAAAATATTGCGAGATAAGTCGACAGACAGTTCGTGCTGGAGTTTTCGCGCAGGGCAAACGACGGTATTGTTACAGAGCGATTATTTTGACTTCAATCCGTAGAAAAGACGATGAGACTTGCTCGAGTTTGTTAGCTCACCTGGCACACGACCAACGTAGCGTAGGTGCGCGCATACACACACACACAAACTCGCAGTCGATGAGGACGATTAACGTTTCGCGTCCGTGTTTTCCTTTTGTTTGTGTTTTCATAAAGTAGCATAAGGTAGAAGAAGTTTTTCTTCGTTTGAAAGAGCTGACCGTTTCCAGCGCGCACCCGATTTCTTCGAAGGAATCCTCTCAGACATCGATGAGTCGATGACATTATGTGAGTGCGTGTGTCTCTCTCTTTCTCTTTTACTTTCTTACTTCCATTCTCTCTCTCTCTCTCTCTCTCTCTCTCTCTCTCTCTCTCTCTCTCTCTCTCTCTCTCTCCCTCTCCCCCCTCTCTCTCTCTCTCTCCCCTCTCTCCCTCTCTCTCCCTCTCCCTCTCAGTGTTGTTTTGTTTCTCCGTCTCTCAGCAATATAATAAAAAAAGGGAAAAAAATCGTGAGAGAGAATTGGCGGGAAACTCCCCGGGGAATCTACCATGCAGATTATTTCCTGCTTTCCTTCTCTCTCATTTTCATCTCTCTTTTCTCTTTCTCTCTTTCTCTCCCTCTCTCGTTTGTGTATGTGACTCTACGTGTCTCTTCCTCGGTCAGGTCCAGACCCCAGCGAAAAATTAGGGGCGGGCCCACAGCACGAAGTGCAGCGGCGGGGGGTTGGGCCCGTCCATGGGGGGCGATCATCTGAAGCGCGGATGCATCATCGGCGTCAGCATCGGCCCAGGAAAGCCCATTGGCGCAGCGGCGAAGGCCGGATGCATCGCGGCACCCGGTGGTAGGGCCCCTAGGTGCATGCCTGCAAAGCAACGCAGCGGGAGATTAGTACGACTCGCGATCGAATCTCGCGGGGGGGGCAAAGAAAACAGTACGTTGCCCACGTGCGGCATACACGTGCTTTTCATTACTCGAGCTTCGACGCCGCCGAACGAAACGTCTTGTTCGCAGGATCCCGTAATAGGATCTTTTTCTCTTTCTCTCTCTCTCTCATTCTCTCTCTTTTAATTGAGGATCGGGATCCCCAGGTATACTTACGTCGCGACTGTTCACGTTACAAGGTAATAATGGGTCCTGCGTATTGCGCAGTTTCAATTCTCTTATTGTATTTCTTTTCCGTTACTATGTCGTATACCGTGCTCGTTTTCGGAGGACTACGCGAGCTTCAGCGCAAAATAAGTCACATAATCGTCGTGACACTTTAAATAAAATTTTAAAATTTTAACGGATTAAAATAATCCTCCGAAATAATCTGGTTTGGAAAATAAGAAAATGTAAAAAAAACTAAAAAAAAAATTTTTAAATAAAAATTGAAAAATGTTGGTAAAGATTAAATATCTTTAAGAGACCTATATATAATGTACTATTACTTAATTACTGAGTTAAATTTTTCATATAAGATTTTATTTAACGCGTCTAAATTATGACTTCCTTAATCCGATTCTTGAATCATAATAAATTATTCAGATCCAAAGAATGCCACAACTCAGACCCATGTTCCGCTGAAAAAGAAGTCGCCTGACAGCCGAACGATTATTGCACCGAAAGAAATAAGTACGTATCGGGACAAGTCCGCGAGATATTAATTCAGCGATCGATCGGAGCGCGCTTTGCTCTCTCTCGTGCGATCGTCTCCGATTGCCGAGATGAGCGTTTTAGCCGGCCGAGCGGGAGTTCGACCTGCAAGAGAAGCGCGCTTCTTCGCGCGACGCGAATCTCTCCTCCAGGTAAAAGTCCGAAGAACTATGCCACCCGGCCCGATTTGTTTCTCGGCGGCTCATGTACTACGTTCTACCCAGCAATCTGATCAATACGAATCGCCAAACTAGATATGCGTATATACGATAGGTACATAACGTACGTAGAACTCAGTTCAGCATGCAGTGCGCCGCATACGCAATACAAGTCACAAACAAAACTGACAAGAAGGTGGTACCACACAAAGAAAAACCTCACACCATACAAAGAACGAGTTTCACTTGGGGGGGGGGGAGAGGAAGACGCGTAACATCGGCACGACATTGCGAAATGTTCTTACGGAAGCCCGCTTACGGAAGATCGTTCAGCTGCCAGTCGACTTCTTCCAACAAAGACATCGCCGCCAAAAACGCGCTTAGTCACTCAGAAGTCCTCGAGCTACGGCATTGCCTTTTTTTCTTCTAACAACAATCGAGCAGTGTAAAATGATTGGTTTGAAATTCTCGAAGGCATCATCCGGACGCGAAAAAAATCAGCATCAAATTTCTTCTACTTGCACTATCTTCTTCTAGTTTTTTCTTTTGTATGTTTTCAGCGATACTCGGCGATACTCGATGAGTATTCGCGTGGCGTAATAAAAAGAAAAATCATGTTAATCGGACGGACCCTCGAATTGGACGCAAGAGAGATATACTAGGTAACGTGAAGTCGTTTACTTACTGTTGCTCAGCTCAATTTATCTAAAATCTTTCATTGTGTAACACAAAAGCTAGGCTATGGTGTGAGGGAGATACATTACGTTCGTTCTCGTTGCTAGTTTCTTACTTTCCATGAGAGAAAAAATAAAATAAAATAAAATTCACCGGCGAGCACAGTGAGAACACAATTCGATCCTTTCCCTCTTCACGATATCTTATTTTGTGCTATTCCATTTATATTTAACATAATTTATATTTTATAACGCATCCCAGATCTCTCAAGTCACTTTTCACTCAGAAATTCTTCGAACAATTTTGAAATCGATTTCTTTTTAAATAAAGATATCCTCGCTCTTCGCAAGTTTGTACTTTTAACACAGCAAGTTTTGAATGTCAACCAGATATCTTAATAATTTTCAAATTGCAAATCTGTTGAAGGAAAAGAAAGTCTGTTTGAAATTAAAAGACAAAGTTTTTGACGCTTGTTTAAATCTCACAACTTCGGAGTTCTACTATTTAAATCGCAGAAGCTCAGCTTCGCAATCTTACTTATTCATAATTCAATAAAGATTATTAATTCCTTCATATTATCGTTGAAAAAGTGATTATTAAATTATTCAAAGAATTCATGGATAGTGATTCGATAAATCCGCGATATTTTGTGCAGTCCCAAATATTGAAATCGTCGAAGTTATAGCGACTTCAGTTGATGACCGACTTATCAGAACATGATCATCAATCGAATGCGAAGAAGGAAGGGACAGATCGCGAGAGAAAAATAATTATCGTTTGTAATTATTATTTGTTTCTTATCACTTTAGAACGACAACTTCGAACGACTGTCAGTACCGTGCCCAAGGAAGCAGTTTCTTCACTACTGTATCACAACACCAGGATTCCAAGCTATATATAATATATAAATAATACTAAAGAGACAAGATGGTAACACGGCTGCTGGCGAGGTAAATAATGGCATATGTGAGTCGTAAGAAAAGTAACATGGTTAAATCGAGAGAGTGTGAATAAAGAAGCTGAGAAACGGAACGGAAAAGAAACAAAGAAATCATACATGAAAGAGATGTATAAAAGTTGTAACGGCCGAGCGGCCGGAAAGTCTCTCTTTGTCTTTCGCATAATAAACTGTACCAGGAACTGTACAGGAATCAAATTGTCGCAGAAAAATAAAAAAAAAGTATGAAACTGCGAAATCGTGAATGGAAAAACGAGTATCACGATGTAAAGGTAATATTAATTTAGAAACGTGATCGGATAGATGCATCAGTGAACGATCGATGAAAAAATCGATTGAATCATTTAATATGTTTGAAAAGTAAAGGCAAGTGAAGGTACTAAGTAATTCATCATATAAAATTACTTCTTACGATAAAATTTTGAAGATTATATTGATTAAATAATTATCGAAATTCTCTATATCGAGTAGTAATCAAACAATAACAAAGAAATGATAAAATGATTGTTTTAATTTGTGTGTAACGATTATGGATTTAATAATAATATTGTGGAACCTTAGCGAATAAAAAGTGCAATAATTTTCTTTAATAGTTCATATCAATGCAGTTAAGACTGATGGTTGTTGTTCTGTCTCATTTATTTCTACTATTTATTAGTCTGCATGTGCATTAATCATACATAATAACTTCAATATTTAATCGGAAGCGATCATTCAGCGATACAGCTACTCTCTATATATTTTCCAATACCGACTCTCGCTACTTTAAGGATGTATGGGAAGTACAGTCTGAGATGTATAGAGCATAATTTTCAAAGCGCTACCAAGTGGATAAAAATTTGTGAGAATGTTCTTTTAGTTTTATTTTATTTTATTTTATTAAAATCAGTGAATTAAAATTGTTATATCTCAGCAACCGTTTAGTGGATTCGTTTCTACTTTTTTGTAGCACATCAGGAAGACTAAAAGAACATTCTCACAAATTTTTATCCACTTGGTAGCGCTTTGAAAATTATGCCCTATACATCTCAGACTGTACCTCCCATACATCCTTAATCTGCGGTAGGTATTCTCAAATCGGAAAAGTCAAATTGTTCAACAAGTGTTCAAATGTGTTGCAAATCCGTTGAAGAAACTGGAGTTAAGATGGAAGAAAGAACGTTTCGTTGGCCGCTCGACCCACCTGCCCAGTGATAAAATATTACAAATATACAGAAATATATACACGGTGGCTCGCGAAAGCTACTCGAAACAGTTTCCTACACCGTCATTCTGAGTTTTCGGGAGTCACTACATATATATCACGTATATACGCATACATGTAGGTGTATTAATGACAATGATGACAAGATTAATCAACAATATATAAGAATAAGAAATATAACAAGATATATATATATATATATATATATATATATATAGTTATATATATGTATATAGATATAGGCCATGTCACCGCATGCTAATTGCTAAGGACCAACCTTGTAGCGCTTGTATTGTAAAACACGGTTTTAGTAACCAGACTGGGTTCGTTCGACACTCATCGAGGAGTGACCGGGCGCCCTGCAAACGCACCGTTAAAACGTATAAACGAACAAGGACTACAAGACGCTGTGTCGTCGAGATTCTGTGGCGTATCATTCGGTCGAGAAATCTTGATCTCTATAGTTTCTATCTAAATAGTCACGATATTCTTCCCGCCTCGGTTTTCTTTCTCTTTGCCGTTTCGAGTCAGTGGTATATACGCAATTTCGCGCACGTCGTCAATTTTTCTGACCCTTTCCCCCTAAATGTCAAGTCTGTTTCTTGTTTATTTGTCTCAACGCTCTCGTTGTCTCTCTTTAAGTAAGTTTTCTTTTTCAAATGATAGAAGTGGCTGTTGTCATAAATAACTAGTGCAGTGTAACGTGTAACGTAACCGAATTAAACTAAGACAAAGTATTGTTTGGTTAATATTCCGACATTTTCTCTTCCTCATTCGTAGACAGAAAAATTCTCTCCCGGCCATCGACCGAGTAGGACTGGGTAAAGATGATATATTCAGGGTTGTGTTCACGAAGTATAAGAATAAAATACATCGCATTTTCGATGAAATCTGAAGTCAATTAATTAAAATTGCTCAATAAGAAGCTACTCAATCACTGCCTGAAAAGAATCTGCTTAATTCAACGTATCGCGCGAGACATTGAAAAATTTAAATTCTCAATAATTAATGACTAAATTGTCATTAAATATAAACGCTCCATCGAAAAGACTTTTTTCTACATTAATACAACGTAGTAAATCGATTGTTAGATTATGGGTCTGCGATATCCTTGAAGCAAAAAAAGCTTAAGAGGACATTCCTAGGGAGATCGTTTTCTAAACGGGGCAAGAGACTTTCAGTTCAATATACTTTAGCTAAAGTTTTACGCATGATAAAAAAGAAAAAAGAAAACCTAATCGCGATACGATTTATTCTTGTGCGCCAATTAAAGTTATTGTCTTCAACAGTCAGCAAGGGGGGAGGATCGGAGCGAGAGGGTAATTGGAAAGAAATCGTCAAAAAAGTACCAAGAGGGAAATTTCCAAATTTCAACGACAAGAGGGGACAAAAAAGACAGCAGGGCAGATCTGTTCGTCAAGTACGTTGGGGAGGGGTGGGGATGCGGGGTAAAAGAGGTGGCGGGTAGAGTTTTTTGTAAAGCTCAAACCCGCAGACACTTACCTGGCGGCAGGCCCATGGGGGGCGGTCGCATCATGTTACCTCCATGAATAAGAGCAGGCGCGGCTAGGGTCATGGTGGGCCGCATTAAAGGAGCCATCAACGCAACCGAGCTAACTGGCATTGCTGCGGCTGAGGCCGGTACCATGACCGTCTGCGGCGGCCGCTGGAACCTCTGTTGCTGTTGCTGAAGTGCGTTCAATGCCGCCGCCTGCTGCTGTCGCTGCTGCTGATCCGCCTGAAACGCGGCCGCCGCCACATTTGCAGCCGCTTGCTGCTGTTGCTGCGCCTGCTGCTGTTGTTGCTGCTGCTGCACTGCTTGCTGCTGCTGCTGCGCTTGTTGCAAAGCGGCGACCTGCTGTTGCTGGCTCACCGCCGCCGCCACCGCCGCTGCTGCTTCCGCTTGTGTCGATCGTCCAGATTCATCGGTTTGTCGACGTTGATACTTTGGCAGTCTTGCCCTAATTTCCTCCTAAAAGACAAATTCTTTGTTTAAAATCTATTTTATTTTAACGGTTTCCATTGTTTAAAAGGTCAAAATACCAAATTCTACTTATTTTTTAAATTTTTATGTAAAAAATAAAAATTAAAACTTACTAGACTAAGATCTTCTGGAGGATGAATGATCTTACTGGCGGCCCCGGTGGTCGCGATAAGATTTACTTTCTGATCGCCGCTGACGAGACTATTGCCAGTGTTAACGCCAGCGGATTCGCCAGCGCTACTATACGCGGGGAATGTCGGCTTTACTGGGCCTATGGAACCGCCACTGGCCACCGATGTAATCGGCTTGAAATCAGTACCAAGAGGTGCAGATCCGGTAACCGACGCCGCCGTCGATGACGCCACTGTCGAGACTGCAGCAGCGGCGCTCGGGAATAACGGACGTGGCGGTATTGATGCGCCTGAAACTGGCGGCTGCATCCCGGAAGGCATGCCCGACATGCCGGACATCATGCTAAAAAAGAAAAAAATGAGTTTTGTAAAAAAAGAGTTCAATTACAATTCGTTATTTCGTTATTTGCATTCTTTAAAACGAACATTTGTGTTAAGGTCTATTAATCGTTTATGGAAAAATAAGAAAAAAAATAAACAAGCACAGTAACAACTATGCCGCAAACACGTAGAACTACGTCTAATGAACAGTAACAATCGCAAAATTAACATTTCTCTATCGAACGATGTCGGACAGAGGATCGTTCAACGGGCGGAATAGACAATGCGCCACTATTTCAGTTAAATATGTTTTAAGAATGTAACCAGTTCAGGTTAAAGTATTTCCAGTTATATATGTTTTAAGACAGTGACTAGTTCAGGTTTAAGTATTCAGCGAAAGAGAGTTGACGTAGGGCTACGTCAATTGTCATTCGCAGAATATATGAACATGAAATTCATGACAATGACAATGACAATTGACGTAGCCCTACGATCTTATAAACCATGCTTATTATTTCGTAAATTCTCTTCAGTATTCTTATCGCTGATTTCTATTTTGATTTTCTTAAAAAAATTAAGTTATACGTACTGTTCTATCGCAAAATTCAATGCGTTTACTAAAAGGAATTTAGCTAAACTTTCAAACGCTACTATATCGAAACGATAACAAATAGAGAGTTCGGTCAAGATTTATCATAAATGGGACTTCTTAAGCTTCAAAATGAGATGTCATTTATTACTCTACGATTATTAATTGCGAAGATCTAAACGTTCAAAGTGAGACATGTTTTCGTTGAATCTACAAGAAATTTTGCGAAACTTCAAAACGCTACTATAACGAAACGGAAAGAAATAGAGAGTTCGGTCAAGATTTATCATAAATGGGACTTCTTAAGCTTTAAAATGAGATGTCATTCATTACTCTACGATTATTAGTTTCGAAGATCTAAACGTTCAAAGTGAGACATGTTTTCGTTGAATCTACAAGAAATTTTGCGAAACTTTAAAACGCTACTATAACAAAACGGAAAGAAATAGAGAGTTCGGTCAAGATTTATCATAAATGGGACTTCTTAAGCTTTAAAATGAGATGTCATTCATTACTCTACGATTATTAGTTTCGAAGATCTAAACGTTCAAAGTGTGACATATTTTCGTTGCATCGTCGCATCCGTGGGTACCCCCCATACCGCGGAGAAAGACGTAGTTCTATTTGTTGTTTTCATCCTATTGGCCTTGTAAATGATTCAAATAATTAAAGTACAAAGTCCATTATCTTTCTTAGAGAAATAGCAATATTATTCAGAAAACTGTTCACTCCGTATTTCGGACGCGATTATTTCCATTTCACAACCAATTGCTAGACTTTTTGTCTGTTCACTGCCTACAGACAAAAAAGTCTAACAATTGCTTGTAAAATGGAAATAATCGCGTCCGTATTAATCAAAATCGAAATAAGATAAATAAGATAATGGACTTTGTACCTCAACTGTTTGAACCATTCATAATATCAATAAGGATAAAAACAACATGTAAAAATCAAACTAACACAGTAAACAACTGTGCCGCAAACACACGTAGAACTACGTCTACTGCATAGTATGGGCACAGTAACAACTGTGCCGCAAACACGTAGAACTACGTCTACTGCACAGTATGGGCCAGCAACAACTGTGCCGCAATCAACACGTAGCACTACGTCAACTGTCAATGATGATGATTGACGTGATCAAGGAAGGCCAAGGCCCACACCGGGATGTAGCGCCAAGTTCATCATCAGTGACAGTTGACGTAGTTCTACGTGTTTGCGGCACAGTTGTTTACTGTGCTAGTTTGATTTTTTCAAACATAAATTTATTTTAAAGAAATAAAACAGTTTTTGATGATTTTTTTTAAACAATGGTAAAGTAAATAAAACAATTTTTATTAATTTCATTATATTCTACAGTTTTTTCTACCCCTATTTCATATATAATTCTTTAAAATTTAGTTAATCAGTTCTTGAGTTATAGAAATTTTGGTAAGTTTGACTGTTTTTTTAAACAGAAATCGGTAACTCCTTTTATTATTAGCAATTTTGCATTTTTTAAATGCGATATTTCGACGTTTTAGAACATAAGAAACACATTGGCTACAAAAACTGCGCAACCGGTTTAAAAAAAAATCGGTATCAAGAAATTAACCCCACCACCACCATTCCCGAAAAATTCTATCTATGTTTCATATATAATTCTTGAAAATTCGGTTTATTAACAAATGAGTAGTTTGCGGAAAACGTTGCAAGAAAAAAATCGGTAACCCCTTTTGGAGATTTTATAAACTTTAGAGAAAAAATTAGACTATATAAGCTATCAAATGACAACTTATTTATTACTCTACGATTATTATTTTCGAAAATATAACAAAAAACTGCACAACCGGTTTAAAAAAAAATCGGTATCGAAAAAGTAAACCCACCACCGTCATTTCCGGAAAATTCTACCCCTATTTCATACATAATTTTTTAAAATTCGGTCTATTAACGAATGAGTAGTTCACGGTCAGACAGACAGACAGACATACAGACAGACGTCAGGTTCTTATAATAATTCTATTTCAAGAAAATCGGTTATAAATAGAGAGTTCGGTCTTGTTTTATCATAAATGGGACTTCTTAAGCTTTAAAATGAGATGTCATTTATTAGTCTCCGATTATTAGTTTCGAAGATCTAAACGTTCAAAGTGTGACATGTTTTCGTTGCATCTACAAGAAATTTAACTAAACTTTCTAACGCATTTACCCTCCCTACCGCGGAGAAAGACGTAGTTCTACGTCAAAAATAGAAAACTCATTAATTTCAAGATATTCAGAAGAAACAAGGGTGCCCAATAATTTTGTCTATGGCTGTAATTAGCCCTCACAAAGAAAGATAGAAGATTATTGTTATATATTATTGCTGAAATATAAAGACAAAGAGGCATTTAAAAATCTATAAAACATTATAATTTGTATTTGATTCTATCGGATTCTAGATAAACTATAATACTGAATAGTTGAAAATCCACAGTAAAAAAAAATAAAAATTTAATAAGTGAAATTAATACGAACACATTTGAGGTATAATCGGTATAATAGTATATAGTTAATCAAGAAATACATACCCTGAATGCCCCATAAATGGAGGTCCTACGTGGCCCATCGGCATCATGGGATGCATGGGAGGCATACCAGGATGTGGCGGCATACCATGATGTGGCGCCATACCTGGGTGGGGTGCCATACCAGGTAACGGCGGCATACCTGGCTGCGGTGGCATCCCTGGTAGACCACCCCCCATACCAGGCATCGCACCTGGCGCAGAACCTAACAGACCCTCGGGTTTCGCCTTTTTCTGTACCGGGTCATCCTCGCCGGACGATGGCGAGCCAGGTCTCCCACCGTTTCGCTGTCTCTCGTGCTCCTTTGCGTCATTCGGTGGTATGCCCTCCATCCCATAAATCTCTATCTCGATATTGCTACGATTTGGCAATGAATTCGGTACCTTGTCTATCGCCTCCTTGTGTACCTGTGAAGACGGGACATGTGTTAATCTTGAAATATTAAGCAGATAAAACATAAACATAATAAACATGTAATTTTGTTTACCTGCATACAATGTATGCTAAGCCCTGGTCCAGTGTATAGCTTCTTGTGACAGATATGACATTTGAAGTGCTTTGCCTTCTGATGTTGAATAAGGATCTTCTCGTCCTCGAATTCACGGTTGCAATACCTTTTAAAGTATGGCATTAAAGAAATTTACAGAATAAGATTTAAATAATAGCTAGTTTCTATGTATCAAATCAAGTCTCTTAAGTAAGTACCGTCACAAATAATAAACCTAGAAAAATTCATAACTTACAAGAAAATAAAAATAAAATAGAACATTAAAAAATGAAGAATTGTCCCTTAAAATTAGGCTTCTTCAAAATTATATTTCATTTTTAAAATAAAAGTTTTGCTTAACAAAGTTTTAACTCTAAATTTAGAAAAATATGAATTATTTAAATTTAAGCCAATATTGTAAACAATTACAGATAAAATCTTTCCTTCAAGTTTTTATAATTCAAACAGCTAAATAAATAAATAATTTGAAAGATAACTCATAATATGACAAAACAAATTCCAAATGTATCTCGACTTATCCACATGGAAGCTTTTCATTCAATTTATAGATTGAACACTGCTCAAAGCGAGTCGCTACAAAAAGCTGCATATCCTTCCGACTTCTAACTGCTTGTCACAAAAGACATTCATAGATTATTCATGATTTTACAAAATAAATTCCATTAATTCTCCCGAGTAAATTCTTTACGGAAAGCTTAAATTTAATTTAAAGATCTCTCGGTGTTTAAACTTTTTTTACGAGTCACTGAAGGCATCTATATTTTCAATTAGCCCACATGAAAACTGATAAATAACCAGCTGAAAAAACTTAAGCAGAAAACCTAAGCAGGAGAACCATCCAAATCAAAGGATCTGTTTTCTATTGCTGAACTGGCTGCACTAGTTTAGAGTTTATTCTTTTTCCTTCCAATGCGGAATAAAATAGATCATAAAATAGATCAACTCTGAACTAGCGCAGTCCGTTCAGCAATAGAAAACAGACTCTGATCTGTTTTCTATTGCTGAATGAGCTGTACTAGTTCAAAGTTGATCTTTCTTACTCCACATTGGAAGGAGAAAGATAAACTCTGCATTAGCGCAGCCAGTTCAGCAATAGCAAACGGATTCAATGATTGTCCCTAATTTTGTGGGGACCGGAAACATCGATCCGTCCCTCGACTCAGCCGCTTCCGCGCGGAAGCCCCTCGTATGCGTTACATCATCGGCGTAACGTGCCGCGTGAACGCGGGGACGGTGGAAACAGCTGCGCTCTCTCACGTACACATACACACAGAGATGTCGCGTGTCGCGAGAAAATCGCGTATCGATTTCCCCGCCTTCCGCGGACGCCGCGCTCGCCACACCGATGCGGGTCTCCACGAGCTTCGTCCTGGGGCGTGAGGAACAGATCGTCATCCGCCGCATAAATCACCGGGCGATCGCGATCGTTTCTCGCCGCGCGATCGCGCGGCTAACGTCGCGGTCCAAAAATACGGTTACGTAAAGGCGACCGCTGCAGGTCGTCGTCGCCGCCGTTTTCCTGGGAGAAAACAAAAAGGATACCAGCACCAGGGTCTCGACTGCTTCTTCTTCTTGCGGCCCATCTTCCCGCCGGATTACTTGTCGCTACTTCGGTGACCCTGCTCCGCAAAACGATCCTCGACGTGCCAAGTATATACGCGACGCAAGAGGACGTCGGCAGTCGTAACACAGAACAGTAGAGAGTAGAACACTACACAGTACACACACGCACACACGCGAAAACCGATAATGCAAAATGGTCGCCGTAGTATATGTTAATACGTCTTTTCCGTGGCGCCCGACGCCGGAAGTCGCCAACGTGGCGCGCGCCTCAAGATTCTAAGACCTAGGGGAATCTGGTGAATTGCCTGATGACAGACAAGTTTTCCTAGAAATGGCGGGAATTTTAGAAATTACAAAACAAATAGTCGGATCACGCAACGGGAATCGAAAGCGATACTAATCTTAATATGGATCTATACGTATATGTATATGTATATTGTCGTAGGCAAATGGTTATTTTAGGAAAATAGCTTCTGACTAGGCAAATGCTATCTGCCTGGCCAAATAGCTTTCACCATTTATTCTTGCTATTTTCCTAGTCAAATGCTATTTTCCTAGGCAGATGCTATTTAACCGCTGTTAGGCAAAAGGAGAAATCTGAAGAATAGTGGCCTCCTCATGTGTGCAACTTCTATAAAGCAGGGCATACACACGTGTGTATGTGCTGTTTTAACGAAAATTACAACTTCTATAAAGCAGGACATACACACATGTGTGTGTGTGCTCATGATCGCTACATCACGTCGCAGCATCATATACGTACGCGGACTAGTTCGGACGTGTTTCGCGTGTGGTCACGGACGACACGTTTTAACGTGTTCGGACGTGTCCGCCCGAACGAAAAAATTTTTTGAAGTATTGCGACTGATACTGTCTGCTTGGAATTGCCTTTTAGACTTCGCTACTCAACTAAACAGTGGCAAATGTTGGCCATATTGACCTCGTATTAGAGGCATGAGCCAATACAAATCTAAGAAGAAGAAGAAGCTACATCACGTCGGTATGACAGGATTTCTAACCTAAGAATCGTCAACTTTAATGCTAAATATCTCGCCTCGCGGGACAGAGCGACACTTTTTTCTGCCAGATTCGGTTGTTTTGTGCAAAAACGCGTCGAATAAGCCTAATTTCATCGATTTCTGTGCTGGGATAGCTAAACTGAATAATTTCCCAAATACATGCTTCGCGGAATATCATTTGCCTAACAACGGTTCAGTCAAATAGCATCTGCCTAGGAAAATAGCATTTGACTAGGGAAATAGCAAGAATAAATGGTGAAAGCTATTTGGCCAGGCAGATAGCATTTGCCTAGTCAGAAGCTATTTTCCTAAAATAACCATTTGCCTACGACATATATATATATATATATTTGTACATAAAAATTTGATACAAATTGTGTGAAAAGGACGAGGAAAACAGCAAATAAAACATGTTTGTATCGCGCATTAAACATGCACACCGTAATAAAGAAATAAAAAAATATAACCAATCATGCTCAGAAGATATCTTTCATCAAACGCAGTACTTATATAAATATATATGATGTATCTATAATGCACAGGGTGTCTGGTAATTACCGTGTCACCTGCTACCTTTCGTGAATAGATAGAGCGCGTTAAACTAAATAAAAAAGTCTTTTATCGTTTTCTCAATTAAAGATCCACACATCAGTGTGCGTCCATGCGATTCGACGAGAAAAAACAGGCCAGTTTTTGCTATGCGCGATGAGGCGTTCGGAAGCCTCTGTGAATGACACGAGCGACACGCGCGACACTGAAAGCTATTCGCGAGGTGACACGGTACTTATTAGACACCCTGTATATGTGGTCTATGTATATATATTTAGTATAATATACATAAACACATATATACACAATTATTCAAGAATTAATTAGCACATTGTCATAATTACTCTCTTCCTACTATAAAATTTCGTCCAGTACTTCACATTCATAATTAGTCAATAACATTCAGTTATTACAATTGTAATTTTTGAACGCAATCCGTGCCATAAAAAACAAAAAAGAATATACAACTGCCATTCTACAATGTCACATCTCCCTAACTTGTATAATATGCATATATAACAACTGTAAAGAGAAAGCTCGAAATCAGATTTGACAACCATCACGATTGCAGCAGTAGTTTGTAAATCTCTCGTATAACAAAGTTCCCTCGAGGCAGAGATAGGGATAATCTTTTGTGATCGGAAAGAAAAACCTCCGTTAGCTGGCGATCCTTTGCTCCAACGGGACGTCGCTTTCGGAATCACTGGACTCGATGGTACTCACAGGATCATCCAAGGATATGGACCTTTCTCTCTTTATCTCTATCTTAATTTCTGTCTTCTGCATTTTGTCCGGCTAAATTTACATTTTATCATGTTAACTTAAATCTTGTTGCATTCATATATTAAGTTGTGTAAATTCGTGTTTATTTTATATTGTATTATTTCAAGTCATAAAAGCAAAAGAATTAAGAGTGTGAAACCATGGTTTACCTTTGTCCTCTCCTTAATCGTCCTCTTAAATAGATTAGATCGCGGTATATATTTCTCAGCCGTAGATTCCACTCTCCTAATGTCGAAGTCCTGATCAATTTTGGTCACTGTCTGCATTCTCTGTTGCTCGGAAGTTACGTATAAATCATCCGGCTGATGGTAATTGTTGTGAACGTTGTAAGCCTTCTTGTTGCAAAACAAGGCTGCGCACACCGTACACTTGATCAAATCCTCCGGCATAGACTCCCTTTCTTTCTGCGAAACAATGCATTGTAGAAAGATACCTGAGTTTTCAAACGCACAGAGTTATGTCAGAATTACTTGGTCACACTCTTTAATTAATGGTATTTTATAATCATTTATTTTCACTTACATTTAAAACAAATGGCAACTTTTAAAATATATCTCTATATTGTAACATATTTATCTTTCTTACTTCCGTGTGCATCTTCTCTAGGTGCTGTTGCAAGTTGAACTTTACAACGTACTCGACGCCGCACAAATGACAATAATATACGCTCAACGCGTCGTTCATAGAGTTCAATTTGATCTTGTTGCTGGGCGGAGGAGTGGCTACCGGTTGGAACATGTATATCATTCTGAAAAACAGTACAGGCAGTCAGATAAGAATTTCAGAAATATGCATTCTCAAAGATGGATCGATAAAACGCTACCTTTTATGAAAGGAACGATGATGATAATTCAGTGCCTTCTCGTTGTAGAATATCACGTTGCACTCCTCGCATTTTCTATGTAGATCTTTATTCTCGCTTTCAGTCGCGTCATGCGACATCTGATGATTATCCCTGTGATTCTGAACAAGATTTTCGCGAGATTATTACAGAAACAGGAGACAAAAAGACAAAAAGAAGTGCTGTAAAGTGTTTACCTTTAAAGGAAACTGCATTCCACAGTAGGAACAATAGAACTTGGTCGACGAATTGGAGTGTACCTTAAACCTGTGCCTTATCGTTGCCGGTATCGAATCAAACGACTTATTACATATGTCGCACTGAGTGTCTACCTTGGTTCTGCTTCTCATCGGCAGCCCACGCATGTCTATCTCCTTATTTGCATGTTTCCTGTGTCAGACATGACAAAAAATGAAAAAATTACTTAAAATACAGATAATGACTAACAAATTTGCACATAGAAAATAGTTCAAAATAATGAAAGGCACAGAGAGCCGAATAGTCTAAATCTGCTCCTGCAACAAATTGAATAATAAAGCAATAAATTGGGTGCGTTCAGCCGATACTCCGCTAGCCTAGCAATCGTGAGCAGTCGCTCGTTTTCGCTCGTTTCCTCTCCTTTCACCCAGTGGATTAAAAAGAGAGGAAACGAGCGACCGCTCACGATTGCTAGGCTAGCGGAGTATCGGCTGAACGCACCCATTGATTCTAAGGCCAAATTTCCCATCTCCAAGGAATCTACTACCTCATACCGGCATAACAACTCGTATGTATGCGCGCGTGTGTCCAATGTTTTGGACGATTCGAATCATCCACTCGGATCGCTCTTCGTCCAAGCACGTGGAAAATATCGCCGACAACGACAACGTCGCGGAATCACGATTATTGACCGAATCCGACTGACTGTGAATCTCATGAACCTTTCGACTTGGTTATGACTTAATGACGAGGCGTACCTAAAGTGTTCCTGCAATGCCTCTTTGGAATCGAGCTTCGAGTCGCACAGAACGCAATTGTGCTGGCCCCGCATACTCCTCCGGGTACTCATTTGGCGCTCGGGGTACGCGAAAACGGAGAAGGGCGGGCAACAGGCGAGATCCACGCGGAGCTGGAGCTGGAGTCAGCTGGAGCCTGCACTGGAGCCTGGAGCCTGGAGCCACTGATCGGAGCGTCAAGATCACGCGCGGTATTCGCCGAGATTCGAAGCGAAATTACCGCGAACTGTCACGATCGGCCGATCGAACATCCGCCGACGTCCGCCGTCGCCGCTTCGTCCACTCCAGTCCACTCACAGAACATATACTAATCGTCCACTGTCAGTGTCCACTCTCCACTCGCCGTTGGCGAGACACCTGTCACCTGTGTGAGTGCCTGTGACTGTGAGTACTGTGACCCCCCCAAAGGTCCGGGTTGAGACGAGACCAGCATTTCTCACTGGTTTCAGCGCCATACCGTGCAGCGGCCAAAGTAACTACGTTCTTAAGATAAAGCGGGTCATTTTCGGACGAAGTCGCTAATAGTCGATAAGTCGCGTCGCTATTTTCTTTACTCTTATAACTATATTATACAGTTTCGTTATCATCGTTATATATTATTATCGTTGTGCAGATATAATATATGATAAAAAAGTTGCGCAACGACAATATAATGATAACGAATTGTTGTTAATAGTTATAGAATCAGAGCGCACTGATCTCTAAGCCGAGAACTCCGCATGACGTGTTAGAGAGATCAAGAAGTTATATTATTGTAATCAAAATTTTGTTAGGACTTTCAGCTCTTAAAAGTTTGTTATGTCAATTGTAGTTAAACAGATATTGATGATTAACATAGAGTCTATTGCATCAAAGTTGCGACTTACATAGACCATTAATTAAGAAACTATGAAATTTTTTTTGTTATTCAAACTTAAGAGTTTTTCAAGTTGCTAAATATTAATCTGATGTTAAATTCAGTTGATAAATTCTAAATGTGGGAGCCATATATAGCGGCCGGATGTCAAAAGTATCATTGATAAAATTGATCTCGAATTGTGTAAGATACGGATGTAAAAATTCTATCATTTTTATTTTTAATATCCGCTACTTTCAATTAACTTTGCCATCTGATTAATATTGCGGTTATTTAAAAAAAACCTTTAATTTCGATTATATACCTAATTAAAAACTAATTTACAAATTCTGAATAGTATCTATATGTATATATGTATATAGTTGCAACTTTTTGACGCAATAGATTCTGTGTTAATCTCAGTGTTAATAATAATCGTGCATCAATTATATGTTTTTAATCATAAATGACATAAGAAATTTCTTTTAAGAACAAATAAAGGATATATATTTTAATTTGCGGTGTTTTTTTAATATTCAATTTCAATTCAATTCAATTTTTTTTCTCTCCCCTCCCGCGGTTGGAAAGGCGTTTTTTTCAGGAAAACGTTCCCAAAAACCTTTACAATTATAATTATACATTCAGTCATTATCTGATACCTTTTACATGGCGTTTTACAGGGACGTGCCCAATCCTTTACATATTTTAATTCTATTCGAAACCTGACCTTTGGGCGACCTTACATCACTACTATTACCCCCCCTTCTAGTGTCTTCCCTCCGTCCCCTCCTCTTGGTCCGCTTCATGCGATGCTTCTTTAATAAACTTATTCAATTAATTATATTTATTATTTATACCGTGTAAGAAAATTTTATGTTTGTATATCAATTAAAATTTCAAATAAACTTTTATGTAATTTCTCTGGTAATAAAATTAATATTTTCATCAAGTTAAACTGCTAAATACGGCCAGCCTGAACTTTGTTTACCTATTATATAGTAACAATTTTTCGTGTAAATTTTAAAAGTATATTCTTTCGCTTCGTCAACTACACGCGCCGTACTTTCAATATTGAAACGCAGTCTGAAACTGAAACGTACAATCACATAATTAAATTGCTAATCAATTTAACAATACCGATACTATATACCCATCTCCACACACACTGCAAACAATGTTACGAAAATATTTTTAAATAAAATAGAATGTCTGTATGTATGTCTGTTCTTTATATACTCTTAAACTATTCTAGCGAATTTTTGCCAAAAATATATAAAATAGGGGTAGAATTTTCCGAGGAGTGCTATAGAGTGTATAGTTTTTCGTTACCGATCTTTTTGGGAATCGGTATCCGAACTGATAAAGGAATTTTTTTCGATTAAGGATATTAAAACACAAATATAAAGTCGTTTGAAGAAAAACGACTCCCGGGCGAAGCCCGGGTAACCAGCTATAGTTTATAAAATTATTGATTATAATTTTTATTTTTATTTAAATTTTAATTAATATATCTAATATTTTTAATTTCAGTTTATAAAATTAATTTTTATTTTATTATTAATTTCTTAAATTTTAATTTATTAATTTAATCAAGAAATATATTTTTCACATATCGACTGATATCTTTCGGGAGGTCGTATCTTACACAATTCGAGATTGATTTTACACAATTTCCGGTTTTTCTGCTTAAACGCTCAGTCAGGCAACCTCGAAGCTAAGTGTCTACATCCTATCTTGAAATAGATTACCAAAAATAAATTATAGTTGTCAAAATTTTCTTGTATTTTCTCGTATTTGATACTGACGACTTTGCACTTCAAAATTATAATCAAATGAACAAGATACGACATATTTATTTTTAAATGACAATAATAAATGTTATTTAAAAATGAATATGTCGTATCTTGTTCATTTGATTACAATTTTGAAGTGCAAAGTCGTATCTATAAAAATTGCGTTTTTGCGTTTGTTTCCCACGAATAATATCAAATTAAACAATAAAGCTGTATTTTAATTCCAAATCACTATACTTTTGAACTTTTGAACTATCTTGTTTGTTGCTTATCAACAAAACAAAAATTTACGAATCCTGTAAAGTGACAGTTTTTGAGATACGATCTTCCGAAAGATATCAGTCGATATACGATAGAAACAATAAAAAATATGAACAAGAAAAGATTTTGTCATCGTTGAAATGGAATTCGAACTTGTGAAGATCTATAAACGACAAAACATTTATGTTATTCAGTTATTGATTATTTTTACTGCCCAATCTATTATTGTAAGTATATGCAAAAGTTAAGTGAAAAAGCAAAACAAATGTAATGCGTTAAACATATTTCAATGTATGTTGCTTTTTAGTATTATATTAAGTGTTATTTGCAATTGGGAACAAAGTTCTTTGGAAGTTTTAAACATTATCGCAGGTGATGACTTGATTTATCGGAAAGATAAGTATAGGAAAATTTTTTAATTTTAAAATATTTATTGTTTTTTTATAATAAAACATTACATTTACATTCTCTCACTTTATGAGATTTTACATTATTTTATATCACGTTTCACTTTATTGATAATTGGATTTGCCACAAAGAACCCCTGTCTATTTTAGAACCCTCGCGTCTAACAACGAGACTTTGCTAAAATAAAAAATTATTGTTAGAGGATCAGAATATCTTACAGACATAATCCTCTAAGTTGACATTGTTTAGAGATATATACACTAGGTTCTTTGAAACATTAGAAAAATATACTATATAGCATTCTTTCATTCGATTTCTCGGCATCCAGGACATTTCTCCGTGGTGATAGATGGTGGTAATGAATACAATCAATTATTTTGAATACTAGACACCACAGACGCGCGCTTCGCGCGCGCTATTTAGCTTTAATAACATTATGCTATTACTATTACACTATTAACTTTTTGATACACACAATACACACAACTGTCAAAATATATACGATGACAGCTGCAAATGAAGTAAGCGCAGCGAGAGAACCAATCGGCATCGCGGAAAAGAGGCAACAATAATTTCGATACAAACGCAATTCACTCAGTTAACACGCCTTTTTTAAAAGTGGACTAGCACACACGCGCGCTACGCGCGCGCTTTAAACTTTTTCCGTTTCATTCACCTTAAAACACTCATCCCACATCACCATTTCTCTCCGTTAAAATGTATTCCCTTTCTCATCAACTGTACCAATGTCCATTCGCCACACCTCGCGTTTCTTTTTTTCTCTCCGCTCACTTCACATATCTGTCTCTCCCATATTTTGTTTTATTTTTTTTTTACTTCTCGCATAAGACTTATCACACATCGCTTCCTCGGATCTCATTTTTTTCCTTACACTTCACATTCGTTATCCCCCCTCTGCTTTTACTTTTCCCATTCTTCCTTTTTCTTCACTAATTATCTCTTCTTCAATTTTTTTCAATATTTTTACCACCACCTCTAATTTCTTTATTTTTTACTTTATTTACTGAAAGATAATCTATCACATACTCGTTCTTTGTTACTAATTTTTCTTATTTTTTCCTTTATTTATCGAAAGATAATCTATTACATATTCGTCCTTCGTTCCCATCTTTCTTTTTTCCACTTTACTCTTCACATTCTTTATCCCACTATACCTTCTTTGCTTTTCCTTCTCCCACTCTCTCTTTTTTTCACTATCTCTTCTTTCATTCTTTTAATTTTTTTCACCGCCATTTTTTTAATTTTTATTATCCCTAATATTTTGTTTTTATTTATATTTATATTTATATTTATTTGTTTATTTATTTACTTATTTTTCTTTTTTTTGTTTTTCTTTATTATTTGTTTTAAAATATTTATCCCATTCCACAATTTTTCTCTCTGTTAATTCATTTCTTTTTCTTCTCTACTATACTAATATCTAATCGTTACCACCTCCCATTTCTTTTCCCTCTCTGCTTACTTCACGTACCTATCTCTCTCATATAGTAAAATAAAATAAAATAATGATGCTATATATATGGGGCGTTCCACGTCAAATCGGACACCATTGGGCTTTTGCATCTCCAACTTTTTTGAAAATTTTTTATGTTATAGTATTAGTTGAAAGAGGCCTCCATGATTTTTTTCAAATTTTTTTGTCAAACCGTTTTCAAAATAACGTTTTTTGAAAAATTACGTTACTTTTTTTTTAAACGCCCATAACTTTACAAAAAATCGGCCAAATAGCACGTTTTTTTTTCAAAATGTTCGTATTTAAACACACTTTTGATAAAAAATATCAAAAAAATTTTTCAAACTGTATTTCTATAAGATTTTCAAATTTTTAACACAAATTGTTGATTTACAAAAAACACGTACTGATCGATTTTCTTCAAAATTTTTTGTAAAAAACTATCATTGATTCCACAAATTTTAAGCCTAAATTCATAATGGGATAATGACGGGATCTATTTTTTTTCGATCTTTTGATTTCTATTTTTTATTTATCTGTGCTGAAAAATATATATAAATCTTTTTTTCAGGCTTATTAGCAACAGTCATTGCTATTTATTTAAAAAAAACATATATCTTCATCATTTAATAAACAAATGATCGATAATTTTTATTTGAATATACTACAATATATGATTAGTGCTTTAATATGTATTTGATTATTTTTTAGTCAATATTTGAAGGACAAAATCCAATTAACCAAATTCCTTTAAAATAGACTTTGTTCTTCAAATATTGACTAAAAAATAATCAAATACATATTAAAGCACTAATCATATATTGTAGTATATTCAAATAAAATATATCGATCATTTGTTTATTAAATGATGAAGATATATGTTTTTTTAAATAAATAACAATGACTGTTGCCGATAAGCCTAAAAAAAAGATTTTATATATATTTTTCAGCACGGATAAATAAAAGATGGAAATTAAAAAATCGGAAAAAAATAGATCCTGTTATTATCCCATTATGAATTTAGGCTTAAAATTTGTGGAATCAATGATAGTTTTTACAAAAAATTTTGAAGAAATCGATCAGTACGTGTTTTTTGTAAATCAACAATTTGTGTTAAAAATTTGAAAATCTTATAGAAATAGTTTAAAAAAATTTTTTGATATTTTTTATCAAAAGTGTGTTTAAATACGAACATTTTGAAAAAAAAACGTCCTAATTGGCCCATTTTTCGTAAAGTTATGGGCGTTTAAAGAAAAAGTAACGTAATA